>VDFB02094309.1:0-46752 GCA_007258455.2 Sequoia sempervirens
TTTTTGTTATGGTCTTGGCCGATTCAAAAGAAGATTATATATATATGGTTATCTTTCAATGCAAAGTGAAGGCATAGGTGTATAATGTTAAATCTTCAATTTAACATTACCAATCTTCTTCCAACGTTTTTCTCGTAATCTTCTTTATCTCAATCTCAATGGCAACATGTGTGTAATGTCCCCATTCTTTCACAAGCATTAGATATGGTGGATTAGCCTATAACATCAACCCTCGTAGGCTAATGGTTTTGGGATAGAGGGTCACTTGAACGGGCACTTGGTCCTGAATTTGCAGTATTGATATCTGGAGTATGGTGATGGGGTGAATTTATGCATTTGGCGTGATAATTGTGCTTAAAATTATGATCACCTTTTATTTCACCTTCTCTGACTTAGGGACCATGTGTCTATTATTTAAAGGGGTCACTTTATATTTTTCAGTTACTATTCATTACTAAAGTAAAAAAAGACATAACTTAAGTGAATAGTGTTTTTTTAATGAATAGTGATTTCAATGTAAAATTATAAAAGACCTTAAGAAAGTTCGACCCATTCATGCATGAAGTTATTTTGATGAATGAAACTTGGAAGTGTGGAGCTTGGGAGAGAGGGAAACTAGGGTTCCTGATTTCTGCAGTGGGTGAGCCTGGATTGGGCTTTGTTCGTCGAATTTGTGCTTCTTGATGGTGTGAAATACCACCCTAAAGTTGCAGATCTGAGTTTAGTGGATTCATTTGAAGCCACATTTTGCTGATACAAGTTGTTGGAGGCATCTTCTGGAAGGGGTTTTGCTGCCAGTGTCTCCATTTGCCATCTAGAAGGAGTTGCTTGCCTTTTTGAAAGATTTTGGAGCTGTTTTTGTCACCTACAGCCAGCCGCCATACTTGAGGGTTTTGAACAGCAAGAAGAAATTAAAACGCCTCCCTTTAGAGGCTGCGATCTCTTCCAAAGTGGGCACCCTTACCCTAGGAAGCCCTTCAATTCGTCTCTTGGTGGGAGAATCGTGTATTTCATGTTGTATGAGCAAATTATTGAGGGCGGGTACTGTAGCAAAGTACTATTCACAGTGTTGTTTGGCTGTAAGTTAAATTATTGCATATGATGTATCTAGATTTGAGTTCTATGTAAGTCATCTATCTTATGTACTCACTTATATAATGAAGGAAGCTTTTAGACTATCAAATCGAGTCTACTAAAGTTATCTTAGTAGTTTTAGTTTATTTTGAGTTCCTTTATATGCATATGCTTGTTAAAATAGTTAGTATCATTGGCATCAAATTCAAAAACACCAAACACGAAAAAGAAAACATCAAACAAACACAAATCAGTCCTACAAGCACGTTGAAATCCTCACAGCAGAGTGTCAGTTCATCACAGTGGTATCAAAGCGGTTTCCTGCCATCCTGTTGGGTAGATTGGACAGTGATCAGTTGAGTTAATCATGGCTACTTCAAGTTCTCAGAAGCAGTGGGACAAGAATATGAAAAATCTTGAACAAAGCTTAAAAGAGTTGGAAGAAATAAATAAATTATTTTCAAACCCTACTACCTTAGACAAAGCAGCAAGGTATGTGACATCCATCTTTAGGTCAACATCACAGAACAAAAAGAAGAAATTGTGTTTCTATTGCAAAGGGTCTTACGATGAAAACCATGATTTCCTTTTGAGACCTAAGGGCAAGGCGAATAGAATAATGTGGGAACCCTATGAGGATTTAGAATCCAAAACTTCCCACCAGCAAAGAAATTATGAAAAATCTGAGTCAGAACATGAGGTCTCTACAAGTGAGGTATCTAGAAGCCTTTACAATGAATTCTTAGTAGTTAACGACCAGCATACAGCTGATCCCTTGGAGAGCAAAAATCAGACCTTAGAAGATCCACTTGCCGATGATGAAGTTGAAATTTCTAAGGTAGTTGTAGAGGAAGAGCACTTGAGTCCTTTTGAAGATGAAGAAAAGTTAGAACACAAGGGTGATGGGCCTAAACAACATGCTGAAAGTAACTTCCATATTTTTGATAATCCACCTTTTGAGACAGCAGTTGATATGTCCTATGTTAACCCACTTTATGAGGTAGAGTTGCAAGATGATCATGTTGTGGGACATGCGCAGAAAGAAAGGGCCCCATATGAAATCGATGAGGGTTTTGAGCTCCCTAAAATTTTTGTATCAACAAGTGTTGACGAGACTTTTCATCATTTTGATGATCCCAATTTAGTTTATGTGCAAGGATTGTCAGTTCATGAATCACATAGATTTGATTTACAAGATCAAAGGAACGAGCTAACTTATGATTCCAATGTTGTTAGTGATGAGCCAATGACAGAGGTTGAAGCATTTTACCGCGACTGCATAGTGAGGAGTACTCATCACTTCTCCTTTAGTCCACACCTGGAGGATTTGTTGACGCATCAATGTGGACCGGCTCAGAGTGTGTATCATCCATTTTGGGATGGAGAGTTACCATCTTCAGTAGATGGAACTTGTGGCTGCAAGTACCCAACTCAGTTGTCGGAGGTTAATTGCTTGTAGGATCGGTATTTAGTTTTGCATCATGCTGATGTGTATCCAACAATGTTTGCTGCTTCTTTGCCTCAGACGCTACTGGTGGGCATAGGGTTACAGAGGGATTATAATGACAGTAGGCAGGATGGCACATGTGGATATCACATCCATAAGAGTTTAGCAGAGGTTATGGAGAGATGTTACATAGCAAATGCTTCCAAATATTCTTACTTCCTCATGCTGGATGGATGTGAAATCTGTTTCTTTTGGGATCCAGGTGGAGACAAAGTTAACACCGCCATTTGGATGGGTCGAGTGTATTGCTTCACCACTTAGGGTATGGTGGAGTTAGGATCAGTGTTGAGAGAATCTTGAATAATGCCCAGAAAAAACTCATACCTTCACAACAAAGATTCGCCCGTAGTTTGCAATAGTATGAAGACTACATTTCAGGACGATCCTTACCACGAAGCAAAAATGAGAGACTTGTTGTAGTACCCAAAGATCTCTATGATGTGTTTGGATTAAAAGGTGATAAGTCAGCAAAGAATTACCTACAGTCTACAAATGGGCATGAGATTGAAAATGAAGTTGTTGATAAGGAAATCTTACAACATTAGTATGGTGAAATTCCATAATGATATTCACAGTACTCAAGAAGTTATTATCAACACTGATAGCAACTCTGACTTTCATAACAGCAGTGATGAAACTTTGCATCAGCATGAGAGGACAGAGATTTCACCGAGAGATGAGGCTTCAACAGAGTTGCCACAAGTGGGTACTCGAGATTTGGGTACTAACGATGCAATTTGTGGTGAAGATTCATGCCCCAGTGAGCCTGACTTTTCCTATCAGACCATAGAAAACCAATCGGAAAATTTATTTATGGGCAATGAATCCCAGGATCGCGAGTCAAGTGGATTTGTAGTTGCTTTGGAAGAAGAGTGCAAAGCTACTGCCAAAACAACAACCTCTACAATATCTATTGAGCCATCTTATGAGGTACATAGCAGCAATACCCTTGTTGATATTGTGGGTGACACTGATAGCACACACGATGCTACTTATTAGTTAGTGAGCGATGATGATTCGGCCTCATATCACAGTGCCAACTTTGTTTCAGGGAACTTGCATAGGAGTCTTGAGTTTCAGAGATCTCATCAGTTGGTTGGGCAACTTAAGGTCAATGATAGCATGATTGCTACAGCATTAGAGCATTTTGATGTTGCTCGACAGATGTTAGCTACGTATGGTTGGGGTACTCCTATGTCAAATGAAAACGGCAATAGTAACCTTTCCCTTGCAAAGTTTCATACAATACGAGAAGCTATTAGATTAATGAAACATAATTATTTGCAGTTACTTGTTGATAGAGATTATCTTCTCGAGTGGGGGTGTACTTGCTATGATGCACTAAAGGGGAAAGAGGAGGAGGTTGACGAGCTCACTCATGAGCTCGAGGGGACTATGGACTCATTGGAGAGTGCTCAGTTGGCCCTTCCAGAGGCACAGTCATGGTTGGAGGAGCTTACCGTGGTCTCGAGTTTGGCACAGTCTTCACCATCTTCCGATATAGTTCAGGTTTCCATGGCAGTAGTTGGTGAAGAACATATGTCTACGGATTGTGGTTGTGAGCAGGTTGAGGATGCAGTTACTACATCCGTCCTGGTTCCAAGTGCAGCTTATATAGATGGGGTGAGAGCATTGGTTGAGAGTTGCAGAGAGCCATGTGTTGCACCTGGTTCTCTTGAGTTTAGTCCCATGACAGGTGATGCCAAGCAGATTTTCGATAGCTTTTGTGACATGGTAGTCGATTCACTAGAGAGTTATGTGTCAACTCACAACCCAGAGACTTATGTGTCAACTCACAACCCACTTCATCCACTTCACACAAGATATGCAGAGCAACATCTAGATGGGAGATTGGTACTTATGTCGACTTGTTTCCCTCTCCTAGGAGAAAATCTGTCATTTCATCCCATAAAGTTGATTATGATTGGCAAATTGACGAGCCAATTCAGAGTATGATTCAATGTACTATTCCAGGGACTTGGTAGTGGATGATTTGGATCAGTACAGAGTGATTGTGCAGTTTGTGAATAATCCCTTATTTGAGTTTGATGGTGGGTTGATCTATGATAATCCACTCTTCGAGCTGGAAGCCGATCACACTTCTGATACTAGTTTAGGGTTGAACAATAATCACAGTGTTTGGGATCGTCCTAGTGCATCGGGATTCCAAATAGGGCTCATGGAGGAGTTTAATAGTGTGTACACAGTGAGGAATGCTTACAGTTTTTCCTTTGACCCACCTATACATGATTCATATTCGATGCACAATTCTTGTGTGTAAGGTGATTCTCTTGGTAGAGTCAAGGGGAGTAACTCATTACTATGTCCAGAGTTACAATCTTCAAAAGAAGGGACTAAAGGCTACACGTACCTGACTCAGTTGCTTGCAGGGGGTTACTTGTAGGGACAACAATCAATTGTCCATCATGCTGACATGTATCCAACAGGGGTTGCTACTTTAACTTCACAGGGATTTCATACAGATACATGGTTACAGGGTGATTATAGTGTCAGTGGACATGATGGTTTGATTAGTCATCACTTCCATGGGTGTTTTGGAGAGACTGTAGAGAGATATTGTGTTGCGGAAGTTTCTAGACATTTCTATCTCTTCATCACAGATGAATGGGAGTTCAGGTTGTATTGGGATCCAGGTGGTGATGTGTCCATCACTATAGTTTGGATGGGTTTTGATAGGTTGCTTCACCATTTTCAGTATGGTGAAGTTGTGATCAGATTTGCGCAGAGGAAGTCAGAGGTTATCAGACATGGCAGACTTCCATCCTGGGTTTGGGATCCAAGAATATTGTATGCAGTTGTGTTTATGTTGACGCTTCTGGAGTTAGTTAGCGATGCATGGGACGTTTCACAATTCTTCTTTTGGGCCTTCTGAGGAGTGAAGTTTCTTTGTAGTAAAGATTGCTTGGGGACAAGCAATCTCAAGGAAGGCGGACCTTAATGTCCCCATTCTTTCACGAGCATTAGATATGGTGGTTTAGCCTATAACATCAACCCTCGTAGGCTAATGGTTCTGGATAGAGGGTCACTTGAACGGGTACTTGGTCGTGAATTTACAATATTGATATCTAGAGTATGCTGAATGGGTGAATTTATGAATTTGGCGTGATAATTGTGCTTAAAATTATGATCTCCACCTTTTATTTCACCTTCTCTGGCTTAGGGACCATGTGTCTATTATTTAAAGGGGTCACTTTATATTTTTCAGTTACTATTCATTACTAAAGTGAAAAAAGACATAACTTAAGTGAATAGTGTTTTTAATGAATAGTGATTTCAATGTAAAATTATAAAAGACCTTGAGAAAGTTTGACCCATTCATGCATGAAGTTATTTTGATGAATGAAACTTGGAAGTGTGGAGTTTGAGAGAGAGGGAAACTAGGGTTCTTGATTTCTGCAGTGGGTGAGCCTGGATTGGACTTTGTCCGTCGACATAGTGTGAAATCTGAGTTTAGTGGATTCATTTGGAGCCACATTTTGCTGATTACAAGTTGTTGGAGGCATCTTCTAGAAGGGGTTTTGCTGCCAATGTCTCCATTTTCCGTCTAGAAGGAGTTGCTTGCCTTTTTGAAAGATTTTGGAGCTGTTTTTGTCACCTACAACCAGCCGCCATACTTGAGGGTTTTGAACAGCAAGAAGAAATTAAAATGCCTCCCTTTAAAGGCTGTGATCTCTTCCAAAGTGGGCGCCCTTACCCTAGGAAGCCCTTCAATTTGTCTCTTGGTGGGAGAATCGTGTATTTCATGTTGTATGAGCAAATTATTGAGGGCGGGTACTATAGCAAAGCACTATTCACAGTGCTGTTTGGCTGTAAGTTAAATTATTTGCATATTATGTATCTAGATTTGAGTTCTATGTAAGTCATCTATCTTATGTACTCACTTATATAATGAAGGAAGCTTCTAGACTATCAAATTGAGTCTACTAAAGTTATCTTAGTAGTTTTAGTTTATTTTGAGTTCCTTTATATGCATATGCTCTTTAAAATAGTTAGTATCATTAGCAAAAAATTCAAAAACACCAAACACAAAAAAGCAAACATCAAACAAACACAAATCAGTCCTACAAGCACATTGAAATCCTTGCAGCAGAGTGTCGGTTCATCACAATGTGTATGCATTAATCACAACACTTTCAATAATCTCCTCATTCATATTTGATTTCAATAACAATCTCTTTGTCTACATTTGACATCAATGACAAACATTCTAATAAAAGAAGGATGTGAAATCAGAAAAGCCATAAGACTGGTAGCTGATGCAAGTAGAGTGGCAAACAATCTGGATGTCCTAAGTGAAATCATAGGTGAAAATTTTTTTACAAGTCAAGAGAATGAAAGTTGGCTGTGGTACAAAAGAATGGGACACATGAAATTTGAGAATTTGATGAAGATCAGTAAGAATCAAGTAGTTAGAGATATGCCTAAAATCTACAAATCCAACAATACCATTTGTAAACAATGTCAGCAGAGGAAGCATACAAGAGGAACATTCAAAACGAAGGAATACTCTACATCCAAGCCATTGGAGCTTGTCCACATTGATCTATGTGGACCAACAAGACCCAAGAGTATGCAAGGTGAGTATTTTTTTATGTTATTGATTGATGATTTCTCTAGAATGACATGGGTAACTTTTCTAAGAAAAAAAATCAAAAGCCTTTGAAAAAGTTAAGGCATTTAAAGCTCTAGTGGAAAATGAAACTAGACTCGATCAAATGTCTAAGGTTTGATTGAGGAGGTGAGTCCAACTCAAATGAGTTTGTAGAGTTCTATGAACAGCAAGGGATAAGAAGGCACTACTCAGCAACTAGAACTCCTCAACAAAATGGTGTTGTGGGAAGGAAAAAAAACAGTACAAGAGATGGCAAGGACGATGTTAAATGAATCCAAATTATTAGAATCATTCTGGAAGGAAGCAGTGCTCATAGAAGTACACATTTTGAATCGAGGTCAAATTAGAGTTAATAATGATAAAACTCCATATGAGCTATGGAAGGGAAGACCTACTACAGTGAAATACTTCAGAGTGTTTGGTAGTAAATACTAAATAAGAAGAGACGAAGAGAATCTTGTTAAGTTTGATTCTAGATTGGATGAAAGAATATTGTTGGGTATTCATTGAAGAGCAAACCATACAGGCTGCAAAAGGTGGTAGAAAACACAAATGTAAATATTGATGAAGAAAGATACTATAAAATCAAGGCAACTGAGATAGACTATCAAGAAGAAGAAAATTGGGTATTCATTGAAGAGAAAACCATACAGGCTGCAAAAGGTGGTAGAAAGCACAAATGTAAAGATTGATGAAGAAAGATACTATAAAATCAAGGCAACTGAGATAGACTATCAAGAAGAAGAAAATTAAAAAGAAGATTAAGTACTGATGGAGAATAATGAGTCTAGAAGCACACAAACTCCGTCTACACCATCCTTTAAGGCAACACCAAAAACTCCATCCTGGTTTGTTCAAAAATATAATCCTAAGGATTTGATTTTAGGAGACAAATATGGAAGTTCAAACAAGGAGACTAGCTAATCAACTAGACTTTGAAAAGATGTCACTACTTTCTAAAATTGAACCCAAAAATTTCATGGAAGCAAGTGAAAATAAATTTTGGATAAAATCAGTGTTCCACGGGCCTGAGGGACGGGGAAACGGGGGGACGGGGAAACGCGTTTCGGAGACGGGGGGACAAAGGGCCTAAGTTTGGGGACGGCGGGGAGACGGCGGCGGCGGGGTGGTGGGGTGGTGGTGCTGATATAGTTATAAATATACTTATAGTACTTGAAAAACTAGTTTTGAAAGGATGTATAACAGTATAACAATATAAGAATTACATTTCAAATGAAACTATAGGAAATTACTCAAATTACTAATTAGTAAAATTATAACATAGCAAAATTTGAAATACTAAATCTAAATATGAAGATATCTTGAATGCTAATTGCTAAATAAAATTTGACAAATGAAATTGTTTTTGTAAAATTGAAGGTAACTAGTGGAGAGTACCTAGAAAATCAAATGAATTCAATGGGAGTTTGTGGGCAATGCCCCTAATGGGTTTGAGGGTTAGCGCCCTTAGTGGGGTCAAGGGGCAGCGCCCCCTAGCGGGGGTCTGGGGGCAGCGCCCCCAGATCAAGGGCGTCAGGGAGCAGCGCCCCCAGTGGAGGTCGAAGGGGCAACGCCCTTTCGAAATCTGGGGCAGCACCCCAATCGGGTCGAGCGCGCCCCTCGCAGAATCCCAAATTAACAATAAAACCCAAATTAAGACCATCAAAGCCAGACAAACCTTCATGGTGTACATCATTTTGCATTAACAATAAAACCCAAATTAAGACCATCAAAGCCAGACAAACCTTCATGGAACACATCTCCTAGTCTCCCAGGAAACTCCTGGGTGTCTCCCAAGAAACTCTGGGCGTCTCCTAGGAAACTCTGGCCGTCTCCTAGTCTCCCAGGAAACTCCTGGGCGTCTCCCAAGGAGACTTGGAGACTTGGAGACGTCTCCTAAGGAAACTTGGAGACGTCTCCCCGTCTCCCCGTCTCCGGCGGCGCTTTGGTGGCGGTGGCGGGACGGCGGGGGACGCCAAGTACCCGTCCCCCCGTCCCCGGGACGTCCCCGTTTCCGAAACGGGTCATATTTTGGGGGGAAACGCGTCCCCGTGGTACACAGGATAAAATCCATGGAAGAAGAATTGAACCAAATTGAGAAGAATGAGACTTGGTAACTTGTTCCAAGAACCAATGATAAGAATGTTACGGATGGACTGCAGGTCTTGCCATACTTGTGGGCCAAGGGGCTGACTGACTTGGAGGCTCATTTTGTGCCCTTGGGCTTGGTTGAGGACAATCTCTCGACATCCTATCAACCTTTTCCATCAAATTCCTGATGTGGTTGGCAATTGGAAATAAGCTATGAACTAAATACAAATGAATTTAGGATGTTTTGATTTCAATAGAGATTATTTGTATATGATCATAGATCCTTGATATTAATGCTTTGATATTAATTAATTAAGATTTTCTCTAAATTGTATTGCAATTATGTAATTTTATAGAATTATATTGGCAAATGAATTGCATTTTGTTGGAAATGTTATTTTTGGGAAAAAATCAGGTATATCCCCAAAAAGAGACCTTACAAATGGGTACCAGAGCCTTGATCCTGCCAATCTAAGGATCAAGAAGAGTAGTTTATGAAATTAACCCAAAGAGCTCAAAGAGCATTGGAAAGAGAAAGAAGGAAACTTGCAGCAAATAACAGCCCTACTCAAGAAAATAAAATGGGTGAGCAACTAGGAAATGAGTTGAGGGCCTTGATGGAACAAAAATAGAGAACAACTCAAATGCTTCTCCAAACCCTACAAAACATGAATAACACAATTGATACTCTTAATCAAACTAATGGGAGGGATGTCAATTCAAATCACTCAGAAAATAACAATAAAACACCACAAGGGTCAACACCTAGGTTACCAAGACCCTCATTCTTACCTAGGAAGAGACAACAAGAGAAGAAGAAATTAATCCACTAGCTAATAACTTTGACGAATATGCTAAGGCCTACTCAAGACTAGACACTAAAATTAGGAGAAATATCCCATTTAGGGAATATTGCGATGCTAGGACATGAAGTACCCCTAGAAAGGAAAAAAGACAACCTAACAAAGATTTACAGTAAAGGGTAAGAAAAAGTCATGACACATTCATGGGTCGAAAAGTTGGACACCTATTTCTCCCTTAGTCCCATGACTGAAGAAGATGCTATCAAATTTGCCTTTTTACATTTGGAAGGACATCATGATATTATTACTCAAGGGCACCAAAACATAACATATGATGAATTCACACAAAGGCTTATAAAACGATTTGATCAAAAGCATCCTGAGAGGGACTTCAAAAACTAACACAATTAAGACAACAAGGATCCGTAGAGGATTATGTAGAAGAATTTAAAAAAAAAATCAGTCATGGTACCAAGAATTATTGAAGGTAGGCTTACATACCTATTTATTGAAGGGTTAAAAGAATCAATCTGTGGCTTGGTAAGCGCTCTTGAACCTACATCACTTCAAGATGGAATCCAAAAGGTTAGAAGTCACATCATCGAAGGAAAAAATCTATACAGGGAATCCAACCTCAGACATGCATACCCAACCCTTCTATAAGAAAGATGGGCTTCCAAAAACATTTCCTCCTCGGTCCTTCAATCCAAAAAATAGCAGAGAAGAGCTTCGAAAGAAAGGATTGTGTTTTTGGTGTAAGGAGAAATGGGCGTAGGGACATATTTATGGAAAAAGGGGACAAGCACACAACCTAGAAGCAATATTCGAAGAAGAAGAATATGAAACACAAAAGAAGAAAAGGAAACAAGAAGATGAAGAGAATGCAAGTAGTACATTATCCACCCTTTCAAAAGCACCCAAATATCACCCTTCTAGAATATGTAGTGTTCTCAAAGGACAAAAAGTGATTGTTGTAGTGGATAGGGGCACCACTCATAACTTCATCGACAAAAGTCTAGTGAAATTAATGAAATTAGAAATTGAAAATTTTGAAGGTTTCAAAGTGGTCATGGCAGACGGATTTACTACTCCTTGCACACAAAGAATCCAACAACTAAGTATTACCTTACGAAGACATCAAATCAAAGAGGACTTCTATGGGTGATACCAATGTGGTATTAGGCATCCAATGATTGCACTCCTTAGGGAGATATTACCAAGACTTCCAAATGATGGAGATTTGTTTCCAACACAATGGCCAAGAGGCAATCTTACAAGGTTTATCTGATGGGACCCCAAGGGTAGTGTAATGTCCCCATTTTTGTGAGCATCAGTTTGCAAAGGGTTTAGCCTATTCCTAACCCTCGTAGGTTAAGGAGCTTAGTTAGAGGGTCTTTTGGAGGCACTTACCTAGTCAGTAGTTGGCTTCTTCTCCTAGATTTAGTAGTTATAAGGGGGTTTCCTATGTTATGCTAAATGTTGGAAAACATAATGTTGTTAATGTCCCCATTTTTGTGAGCATCGGTTTGCAAAGGGTTTAGCCTATTCTTGACCCTCGTAGGTTAAGGAGCTTGGTTACAGGGTCTCTTGGAGAAAGTTACCTAGTTAGTAGTTGGCTTCTCCTGGATTCAGTAGTTATAAGGGGGTTTCCTATGTTATGTCGGATGTTGGAAAACATAATGTGTTATCCAAATGTTGGCAAACCAAATGTTATGCCAACATGTTTGCACTTTATGAATTCTAAAGTTGTACTTTAATATAATTATAAAGTGTAAATATAAATAATATTATTTATTAGAAGATTCTAGATAGACCGACCCCAAGAGAAGAAAAGTATATTAAGAGGGGGTGGGCTTTGCTCCTAATCATCTAGGAATTTATATGTGTTTTGAAGTTTTGGTTTGGAGAAGGAAACAACTAGGGTTTCTGCCATTATTGGACCTTTGGGAACGAGACTCTCATTGGCTGAGCAATTCTAAGGCTGTGAAACTATCAGTTGAGATTATTGCCAATTGTAGGCTTCACTCAGAAGTTCAATTTGTGCTTCATTGAGTACAATAGCTAAAGTATTATTGTACTTTTTTTAATAAGGGGTTTGAATTGGTACAACAACTGATGTATTGTTGTGACTATTATTCAAGGTTGCATGGACACGGATACGGATACGGATACGGATACGGTATCCGATACGGATACGGCATTTTTTAAGACGTCTCATATGGATACGGCAGGATACGGTATTCATATTATATATATATATATATATATAACATAAATTTCTAAACTATTGAGAAGATTTTCATTACTTTATAAACAATATAAACGCATAATTACTACATATTACAAAAAGTTTATTTTTAAATATAGTTTTATTATAGAAACAAAATTTAAATACTTTAATAGTTTGATAAAATCACATGCTATCAAAAATATTTATTTATACATTAATAATTTTCAAAAATTAATTTAAATTTTTTATTTAAATCTAAAATATTCTTTCTTTTTTTTAAATAGAATATTTATATTTATATAAAAAAATATTTTATTTTTACATAAACAAATATTCTATTTTTTATTTTTAAAAATAAAATATTTATATTATATTTTTTAAAATAATTAAAATAGAATATTAGAATATTTAAATAAAAAATTTAAATTAACTTTTTAAAAGTATATGATATAATTATATATTTGTAATTTAAATAATATTTTATTTTGAAAAAAATTAAAATAGAACAACCAAATGATATTTTATGATGTAAACTAAATCAATATTATAAAAAAAAATCATTGAAATAATGATGAAAGGTTAAAATCACGCAACATAAGAAAAAGAAGATTTTAAATAATATTAATCGAAAGGGCAAAAACCATTGGCAAACTTACCGAAATGAAATTTTTTAAAAGCTTTACGAAAATGAAATATTTTAAAAGTTTTACAGAAATGAAATATTTTAGAAGTTTTACGGAAATGATTTTTTTTTAAAGCTTTAGTGTAGGTTTCAAAAGAAATGCAGAAACAGCATTCCAGAGGCTCGCGACATGCTAGAAAAATTAACGGTGAAGAGCATACTTGATGAAGTCGCGTCGCTGGTAGCAGGGAAAAACTCAGCGAAAAACTGGGAACGCTTTACAGATTCTCCCAGCAAGGGTTTTTTTTTTTAAATTTAAAAAATAATTTTAAGTTTAACTTAGGATTCGGGTCATTTTTTTAAACATCCGAATCCCTGCGAATCCGGCCAGTTAAAATGAGGGTCTTTTTTTCGATACGTGAAGGCACGGTATCCACGCCGTACCAATGCCGTACTGTGTCCGTATCCGTACCAGATACGGTGGTACGCGTATCAGAGGAGGGAGGGTGCCGTATCCTGCAACTCTGCTATTATTTCATTTGGAACATCAAATTGTTTGGGAAAATATTTATAATTACGGAGACAATATGGTGGAGATTCATTGCTGCATTTCATTGGTGATTTTGTGAGTTTCTTCAAGCTATATTGCTTCCATTAGTAAATCAACCAGCGGACTGCATACTCAAAAATTTATTCATAGAGGTTTCTATTGGCATTGATAACTTGTGGGTATTGAAGTGCTCCAGCTGCGAGGCCAAGGCAACTATGTTTGGAAGTTTTTGGTAGGACTAGAGGCTGCCACGATTTTATTCTGAAGATTGCAGACCAGAACAGGGGTGACACCATTAGAGGAGGTCCATTCATTCAAGAGAAGGGTTCTAAATTGCTGATCAAGTCATTAGAGGCTGCTATTTCAATTGCAGATCATAAAAGCATCTTATATTAGGTTCTTTAACATTGTATGACATGTTATAATGCATTCTAGGTCTGAAGTAAAGTCTGAAGTTTTATTGCAGTCATTAGGGTGTTGAATGTATCATTTGATCATTGTAATTAGACTATTGAAAGCATTGTAGTCAGTCTATTTTATAACAGCATATCAGATTTGAATGAGAAATTGAAGGTTGAAGGTTGCATGCAAATTGTTTGTAAGAATGTCTAAGATGCTGTAGCTGCATTTTAATGTGAGTTTCCAGTCATATCTTCATTGTATTGAACTGCATTTTCAGTCATAATGAGAAATGGTGGTAGTATGAAAAATGTTTGTCATAATACCTATCTTTTGAAGATGTTTGTCACATGTATTTCAGTCATCTCATGTGCATAGAAATTCCAAATACTTGCATTTACATTCTTATTGCATTAATATTCATTGGATATCGCTAGTTGAGACATTACACGCACTCCATCACCATTATTCAAGGTGAAAGACAAACTGAAACACTTACCAGCCAAGAACAAGTTTACAAGCAAAGCGTTTGACGAAATGTCCAAGTGCTGAAAACTGAAAATACAGAAACAACAAATTTAGAGGTTGTATGAGAAGTGTTTGACAATATTCCTTGAGGCCTTAATCAACAAATTAGGGTCAGATATTGCAAGGAATATTACAGTGGTTTCAAAAGTGTGAACATTGCCATTTTGGTCTATCCCTCTCTTTTAGGTGAAAAACCCTAGAAGTGTTAGAGGGCCCATAGCAACCAAGATCTTTGTTCACATTTTGGTGAACTTAACAATATTCCTTGAAGGTGAATTCACATCTAAACTAGAAATGGATATTACATTGGTAGCAGAGCGGTTTTCTGGCAACCTGTCGGGTGACGATTGCATTCAATTGGTGGGAAAATCATTCGTGCACAAGTCAATTTTGATTTGGTTTTCAGTTGGACAATGAAAATGGGCTTCATGGCAACATTGTCTAGTGATAAACAGGCATTGAAAGAACTTGAACAATCACAACACAAGCTTAGTAAAGAGTTGTGTTTAGAGCAGACGCTTTCAAAGTTTGGACGGCCTAAAGGATCAATTACACTTTCTAGTAGAAAAGGTCCAACACCACAAAACAAAGAAGAGGAAGTGATTAGCATGTTTGAGGAGTATAGCTCTCTTCCTCAACGTGTTAAGAAGAACTGTTCCTTCAAGTGTTACATAGACTTGCACCCAAGTCTTTGTTACATAGAGAATCTACACATAAGGTTGTTACAGCTCATTATGAGAATGATTTGGTATGTTCAAATTCCAATGAGGTATGTAGAAATTTATATGATGAATTTGATAAACATGCTGATTTGATTCAGGAAGACATTATGACAGCTTTGGGTAATGATTTATCTACATCATCCTTGCAAGAGGTTTCCACTGTAGAGGCTAATTCTGATTTTCATGACAGCAATGATGAAACTTTGCATGAGCATGAGACAGTAGTGTTTTCACATGTGCAAAATGATCCTATTGAGTTGTCATATGAAAGGACTCAAGAATTGGGTTCTAAGGGTGCATTGTATGATATGGATTCATGTCATGATGAATCTGATTTTCCAAATCAGACCTTAGGAAACAAAAAAGAGAATACATTTGATGGCAATGAATCTCAGGATAATGCTTTGGATGGATATGCAATAACTATGGAAGAAGAAGTGTACGAAGATATGGCTTCTTCAAAGTCTTTTGAGACATCCTATGAGGTATATAGCAGTTGTACCTTAGATGTTGATGTGTGCACTCATGATGGCACACATGATGTTGCTAATCATGAGTTGAGTGTCATTGACTCAACTTCATACTTAGTGTGGATTTTGGCGAAGAGAAGAAAAAACAAGAGGTATCTATAAAAGGAACATCTAGAAGCCTCTATGATGAATTCTCGACAATTAGTGACCGACATACAACTGATCTTATGAAGAGAAAAAAAAACAGTCTTACATAGAGAAAGATGTTGGGCACAAGATACTTCAAGATGACTTCAAGATTGGAGAAGAGCAAGTGATGTTTGAAGACAAACTAGTTGCATTAGAAAGCTACATGAATATAAGGTTTCATTAGGTGAGTCTAGCATCACTTCATCCTATCATGGTAAAGAATCAGATTGTGGTTCGATGAGTGAAAGTCTATTGGAGGCCCAAGATATAAAGGTGGATGTGAAAGTTGATCATTTACTTAGTGGAGCAGCCACTAGTGTTTTGACTACACATGATGAAGGAGATATTTTACAATGGCATGATGCCATTACTGATTTGTTTGAGGACAGCAGCATTATGTCCCATCATTCTCATAAGATATGAGCTTGTGATCATGAGAAAGCCAATGATATGATATCATCCATTGATGGCATCCCTACACCATTGGTATACATGAAGATATCAAGCATAAGAGGACCGATTTTGTGTATTTTGGCATTGAAGAGGTAAAGAGGTCCGAAAAAATGAATGAAGAATGGTTTCAAAAAGCCAAAGAGGCTAGATTAGTGGCTACCAATGCAAGACAACATCTTCAAGAAGTGAAAGAAAAGGTCAATCTCATCAACACGGTAAGACAAAAAGGGATAGATAACATTAGAAGACTCCTTATTCAAAGAAAGGATGAATTTGAGGATGCACTTTGTTCTAATGATGATGATGAAGTTGATAAGTTTGGTCAATTGAAGGACTTGGTAACGAGTCTTCTCATGATGATTTGCAGGTTATCAAAGAAGATGCCTTGATGAGGAAAGAAGAGGAGGTTGGCGAACTCACTCAGGAGCTTGAAGTGACTATGGACTCTTTGACGAGCGCCCAGTTGGCCCTTCAAGAGTCATAGTTACGAATTGAGGAGCCCATCGTGCAGTTGAGTTTGGTACAGTATTCACCTTCTACAAATACTATTTAGGGTTTTATGGCAACAGTTGTGTTGGCATAACAACTAGCACCTCTGGAGTAAGAGTTGGTACGGACAGCTATGCACACTACGCAATGAGTGCTCTTCAAATTAGGAGGGGAAGCTCCCTCGTTGTGCTTGACAAAAATACCTGCAAAGGGAAATAAACTAAACTAATTCCTGTTTTTGTTTCAGCTGTAGAGGTACAAGGCTTTCTCGAAAACTATATACGTTGCAGTTGAGAATTTTCTCTGGTTTCAGATTCACTAACTACAACTAAACTTAATAACTTAAATTCTATCCAGTTCCCTCAAGAAAACAGAGCATGAGGAAACGGAGCAAGGTTTTGACTATCAGACGATAAACGGATTCAGATTCTCTACTTGAAGGCAAGGTGGCGCAACTATTATCTCAATCTGAACAAGTTTATTAGGTACAAAACAGATTTAAGAATTTACCATGACAATCTTATGAAACCCTATGTGGCATAACACTTGATTATAATAGTAAAGACTTCACAAAACAGATTTATCATCACAATCTTATGAAACCCTATGTGGCATAACAATTGATCTTAATGGTAAAGATGCATAAAACAGATTTATCTAAACTATGGAAAGAATTCACCATCACAATCGCATGAAACCCTATGTGGCATAACAATTGATCTTAATGGTAAAGATGCATAAAACAGATTTATCTAAACTATGGAAAGAATTCACCATCACAATCGCATGAAACCCTATGTGGCATAATAATTAATTGTAATAGAAAAGACGCATGAACAAATTCCAAAAGAGCAATATTGAGGGCAAGGTAGGCGTAGCATATATTTCTCTCTCAAGCAAAAGTTATTTACAAATGAGCAAAAGCTCTTATTTATATACATCAAGGTGTAGGTAACCCTAAAATCACCTTGAGTCCACTACAGTCTCGCAAATGCATGCAAGATTAATTATTAAACCCTAATGAAGTAAACTATACAGTTAACTGGAAAGCTACCATCAGTTAACCGATACATTTAACCTAAATGGACCATGTGCAAGCGTGCAAGTCCTTATTTAAAGCAAAGTTAACTGGACACTACCCTTAGTTAACTGGAAACCCTAACCATAACTCCTGTGATGATAATTCCAAGGACGAGATAAGCATGTGTTAAGTCAGCAAGTAAACTCAAGACTGAAAGTCGAGTTAACTGCTACTCATGACTCAACCCTCGAAATTAACTGCAGGTTCCAACTGGCAGATCACTCCATGTCAACTCGGTCTAACACTTCGACCAAGAACTCATCGATCTCTTTGTCATCTGGCACTTTGACACTGCTCAAAACAACAGTCTGCTTCTTCAGTTCTCTGCCACTTTCTGTGATCGTGTGCATGCCATCTTTACATTCTTCAGTTGCCTTTCTGAGATCGGCTGCAATCACTGAAATATTCTCTAACTTAGGCACCATTGGTTCTCCTTCAAGGCTGTCACGAATCAGCTTCTCGAATTCAGCTTGTACTTTGTCCAACTCAACATACGTGCCATCTTCAAGAAGATAATGGCACGGAATCTGAACAATGAAACCGCTGACAAGTGCAAGTACTCCAACCACATCATCCTTAAGTGAAAACAACTTGGTAGAAATATTCTCACATATTTCCGTCCTAAGAAGGTGCTGCTCTCTCCAAGTAAAAACTTTGTCTTGATCCTCATCGATCTCCAAGGAATCATATGCAACTGACAACTGAGACACTAGAACACGATCCTTTGCCAAACTCTCTGCAACCACAATCTCAAGCAACTGAATACCCTAACGGAGTTTGTGTGCATCACTCCTCAACTGATACATATCTGCAAGAAGACGTCGACCTGTAGCAACTAAACTTTCAATCCAGTTGTCCAAAAGTCTGCCATGACTGACTAACTGATCCAGTTTTCGTTGTTCTGCAGGTGTATGCTGAGGAAGAACAAGTGCTCTACTCGAATTTCCATGAAAAAGATCAGAAATGTACTAACGAAGTTGACTATTTTCAGCCTTGAGTAAGGCCTTATCTTCTCCATCCTTCGTGATTCGCTCTTCAAGATTATTAGTGATGATCTTAAGAAGAGTCACATCTGTCTCTCTAGTGGTCCTGCCAAGATTTGCCTTAGTGAATGTAAAGTCACCAACTTCGACTTCATCTAAGCTTTTACCTTCTGGAGGAACGACAACTTCGATAACAATCTCTGATTCTGGAGTCTTCTCAATTTGCACCTGCTTCTTGATCTTCTTGTTCGACCTTCTCTAATAAGGCTCACCGAATTCAGATAAATCAAGGTTGTATGATGGTTCACGCCTCTGTCTTCCCAAAGACTTTTCGAGCCAACAAGACTGAACAATATTTTCAATTCGAGAGCCTGTCCCTGATGTATCAACCTGTGGTGGTTCAGTTGTCTACGATCCAGCTTGAATTGGTGTCTCAGGCTCAGAATCTATGTCAATAGGTTGCACGTGAGGCGAACTAGGAGGTGAAACGTGAGGTTCAGCCTGAATGACTATCTTTACTGGAACCTCAGGTACATTCTCAACTTGTTTCTACTTCCTCTTACCAGTAGCTCTTTTCCCTGTGTTTCCACTGAGTCTAACCCCTTCAAGAGGTATTATAATGGCCTTGACTCTGGGTCTTGCCCTAGAAGTAGAAGGCAATGAAGAGAAATCCTTTGGCAGCTCTGCTACAGGAACTGACTTCCGCTTCCGCTTACTCTCCAAGAACAACCTGCTAGTCTTGATAACTGATCTGGAAACCTCCTCAATAGAAGTATTCTCCTTAGCATACCAATCAGGTGAGCGAAGTGGTTGCCGAGCAACTTGATCCTTAACATATGAATTGAGAAGAACTTCTCCATCATCATCTGATAGACCATCAACATCTTCTGATAGGTAATCAGAGAGCTGACCGATAGTGAGTCTACAATAGTGATGACGACAAACCTCGAATTCATCTTCACAATTAGCCCAGAAATCTTCAAGTGCTGGCTTATGTGCAATCCCTCGCTCCAACCTGTCTGCATAATGACCGAGAGGATCATAGGAACGCCTCTCAGTATAAGTCTTAAGTTTGAACCTTTCTATCTCGGTTGACATAAACCTGGCATCTGTTGCCGCATTGCATGTGAAAATTCCCAATGTGAATGGAAAATTAGCCGCAGTCTTATGACAACTACGAAGAAAGAAATGAACGTGTTGCAACTGCCTGAGAAACTCCATGAAGATGATCTTATCTGACGGATACCTTGGCAACATCAGGGGCTCTCCAACATATCCATAAACCTGAATGTATGTGAAAGTAGGGAACTGGATAAACCAATCCGCCCAAGTCTCCATCGCCGATTTGGCCTCGGTAGAAATACGAATGTGCATCTCATCATCAAGATCTCTAACGGTCCTCATAGAAAAGTGATCATTCATTGCTCGGAAGTCCTGCTCGGATTGAGAAAACTCATGAACACGCTGAACACCGAGAGTGCCATTAGTTTTTAGAAGCCTATAGCTACCTTGAAATGCAACCAAGTAGACCAAGTAGGATATCATATGAAACTCATGATACTTGAGAAAGTTAGTAATTTGCTGATGTAAGCAATCACTAATCAACATAGCCCAGTCAAAATGCTCTGTACCATCAAGAATTTTGGTAATCAGGTAAAACATCCATGAACGAAAAGTGCTAGCATCTGGTTGACCGGTAACTCGATTGAGTAAAGTTATCAAAACAGCAACTTCCTCTTTGAATTGACCACAACCAACCTTCTTAGGCATGTTAGTCTTCTGAACTTTCAGCCACTTCTGAGCCACCTTTCTCTGTGAACGTTGTTGATCAGCATCCCATATCTTCTCACAGGCCTCAAGAACCACAGTAAAGTTATCTAAACGAGGAGGAATAGCAAAACATTTCTCTATGTCCTTCGGTTTGAGACTACAAACAACCCTCCCGTCAACTGATCTGATTTGATGTGAAGATGAGTCATAATGCTTGATGCAAGCAAGAACGAACTCAAGATCAAAAATAGTAACAAGAATGGATGCCACTGCCAGCAACCCAGAACGCTCAAGATTCCTCAATGAATTGCTGCTAACACCCTCCAAACTGCTCAAATTAACCACCGGATAAACATGATTCAGGTCTGTATCTGAAGTCTTGATGAAATTATGTGCAAGAGTCGATTTGACCTTGTAATCAATGAGATTGAGCTGCATTTTGAAAATGAGGACTTTTGACTGTAAGGTCGAATATACTTGAAGAATTTTCTGGAAAAACTGAAAACCTCTGGAGAAGGCTAAAAATAGCTTTTGACGAAAGAAATTTTCGAAGTTTTTCTGGAACATGGGTTTCCTGCACAACGGAATTTTGAACAAACCCAGATGATGAATTCTTGAAAAAATGTGTTTCAAGCCCACATGCAAAGAGATTTTCGGAAAAAAGCACAGAGCTTCAGAATGAAGGCTACGGGGCGATTTTCTCAAAAAAATCTAAGATGTGGGTTTTGCTGCAAATGCTGAAATATGCGAACCCAGATGATCAGATTCTGAATATGTGTTGAATTTCTTTGACATGTGAAGAAAGTACCTAAGGTGAGAAATAGAAGAAATAAGACGGAAGATAGAAAGTTTTTGCTTGTCTGCTTCTAAAAAATCCGCAAACTTCTTCTGTAGAACTTGATGAAACCTGCATGCAAGGTGAAAATAAAGTCTAGAATCGCCTTCCTCTGAACAATCTGAACTCGTTGCTATGAAGAACACTGAATTCAGACACCTGTAGCACCTTTAGCTTGCTGGTCGCTCAAGAAGAATATGAACTTTGAAGCTAAAGATGATGAAATAATGGACACCATTACTTGGTTAAATAGATTTTCATCTATGAACTTCGCATAAGGCATGAATTCCATGAAAAGTGCGCTAGGCTTGTGATTGGACCCCATCTCAGTTAACTGAAACTCAAATATGCTAATTAAAGCGCCATGCATTAGGGTTTTCCCTTTTCAATCTTCAGTTGACAAATCTTGATTGAATTCGCCATCTTGAAAATTCATTAAATTAACAATTAAGAACTAAAGCGTCCTTTTCAAGACTTCAGTTGGCCTTCAAGAAGTGAATGCGCCAACTTCACATGCTTTAATTCTAATAATAGTGTCCCTTTTGGAACTTGAGTGAACATTCCAAGACAAAATGCGCCAACTTCACATAATCATGCTTCATGCTTTAATCAATAAAATTCTAAATATGGCGACCCTTTTGAGCACTGAAGTTAACATTCAAATGTAAATGCCATCTTCACAAAAACTTCACAATTGCAACCAAATTTGACATGCATGTGAACTCCAGTTGACTTTCAAGAATAATCTTCAGTTAAGTGAACATGCAATCGAGTTAACTCAACATGCAAGATAGTTAACTGGACATGCAAACTAGTTAACTCGACATGCGAACTGAAAAATCACTCAACATGCTAATATATGAACTGAAGATGACAACCCAGAAAATGTTTAGTCTAACTGCAGTCAGAACTCCAATTAAGGCGTCCATTCAACTCTCATTCGAAAATCCAACTTTGAGCTCTTAAGGCGAATTCTAGACTTAGCCAAATTTCATGAAAATTTAGGCTTAAACCTCTGCCGGGACCTCTGTTCATCCTCTAACCCTGGTTGACTGACTTCTCCGATTGACTGGCTGACAGGTGCATTGCAGAGCTGAGCAAAAACTGATCAAAAGGTATCTTGAGACTACAGACCATAAAACTGAAATCTGAAGGCTCAAAAATCCAAGCGCCTTTTCCCAAAGCTGCGCTTTTTCTCAAACTTAGTCAAATTTTGATATCTGCATCTCGAACGAAGGGAAAGATAAAATCCTTCATAACTTCTGTTTTAGCAATTTTCAGGACTGGATCACAGGTTCACTGCGGAGCTGACTTCATTCTGCATGACAGCTACAAAGGCACATTTCCCCAGAAAACATCATCTGAGGGGTGAAAAACAAGGGCACCCTTTTGAAAAGCTGCTCTTTTGCTTATTCTTTGATATTTTGACTAAGATTTGACCCTACATTTGACCTCAGGTTCAGGCACTTCAGCAACTCAGATTCACCCACTGACGGATGCGTCGCGAAGCTCGAACAAATGTGAGATAAACATCTTGGGTGGCATTTAGCCAAAAACCTACATTTGGCACCTCAAAAAGATGGGCTCTTGCCTCGTTTTGCGCTACATCTCCCACAACTTGCTTGAAAAAGGTCTGTTTGACAAACTTGATAGCTTGTTGCAAAGCTGACGTGATACCGGACAATTGTCAGCTGGAGGTGACAAACCCTAAAAATAGGATCTGGGCCCCTAAAAGATAGGGCGCCCATTTGAAAATGTGCTCCCTTCTCTAGAGATAGAAAATTTTGATGATTTCCCTTCAGATTTTCACTTTTCTTAAATTTCTTCAGTAATCGACTGACATGACACTGACACCAACTCCATATTTAAAAACCCAAAAAATGACCTTCTGACATCACTTTAACAAGGTTAAGACATAATTAAGCAAAATGCCTTAGTGAAGCAAAAGTTTTGGTTTTGGGTACAACAAGTTGGTGAGCAAGTTACATCCATCATAGTTACAGGTGCAATTGGGATGACTACATCGATTGAGGGTTGCAATGAATCACATTTTGCATTTGGTTCTCATGAGGTTAGTCCCATGATCGATAATGTAAAGCAAGGCTATGATGGTCAACCATTGATGGAGGTTGGTGCTTTTTATCTTCATTGCATCATGAGGCATGCTCATCAATTCACTTTTAGCCAACATACATAGGATTTGACAATGTCTTCGATGGCACAAAGATGTGGGTGGAATAAGGAGTGTTCTTGTCAGCTTTGGTATGACTTGTTTCCGACCTCAGATGGTGATTCCAAGTTTAGCAGCTATTCTGCTTTGTTCTCCCATGATGATTATCATTTGATTCAGGACTTGGGAACTTGCTATATTTTGGAGATAGGGGGTATTAGAGTGGCACAATGGGAAGCAATGGGTGGTGGCTTGCCAACAATGTGGATGCATTAGATTCACCATCACAGTTTTTGTAATGTCCCCGTTTTTAGCACTTAAACTTTTCAGTGATTGGTAGCCTATTCCCAGTGTGCTATCGACTGGTCAGTGGCAAAATTAGGGTTTCCGGCTGTTTGATGGGTTCTCTTGAAGATTCAGGGTTTTGCTTGTTGGAGTTTGGTTGTTTGTATTCTGGATTCCTTCTGGGTTTTCAGAGAGCTTCGCAGAGGTATGACTTGCAACCGCATTGGGCAACTTTTTCGAACTTACTATTTTTAGTAAGTTATGACGGCTACAGCTTGGGATTGGGGATTTTGGATTGCGGATTCTTTCTGGGTTTTCAGAAAGCTTCACAATGGTGTCGCATGCACTTTGATCCGAGCAACTTTCCGAATTTACTATTTTTAGTAAATTCTATTTTTAGCAGTGGTCAAATCAGCATCAGCTCAGCAAGCTTTCCTTTTCTGGCAGTTCATTGGGTAATTCTGATTTTTGGCTTAAGGGGTTCATTTTGGAGAAATAAGTCATTTAAAGTTAATAATGTTTTATTTTATAAAATAACCCCTTGTCCTAGTAATATGACTTTAAGTTGTTTTAAAAAGGGGGACTTTGAGGGTGGTCATCTCATGGGGAATTATTTTGATATTTCTAAAGTCAAAAATACTTCTTGGAGAAAGGGACGCCATTTTATGAAGAGGGGATTTTTAATAAAGTCAAGATTGAACATTATGAAAGGGGGCGCCCAAACTGGAGGGAAAAGGAGTCAATTCAAATTTGAAATTAGGGTTTGTTTTCTAGAAGCTTCTGGAGGGCCTTCTCAAAGTTATAAAAGGGAGCCTTGGGACTTCATTTATCATCTTATTTTTCTATCATACTGTTATGCTGCTGAAATACTTTCAGAGTTACTTCGAGGGATGCATACCTCCTAGCCATTTCTCTTGGTTTCGTGCTTGAAAGATAGCACCTAGCTAAGGCTTCAGAGACTGCTTCTCATCCAGACAAGCAGACAGAGCATCAAGGTTGAAGATTTCAAAGATTTTGTCAGTTTTGCATTTGCTGGTTAGGGTTTGGCTGAAGTAGAAATCTGCTCATAAGTCTTTGCATGAATTTTTGATGGTTCTGGGTACTTTACATATGGCTTCCTCATCCTAGGGCGCCCCTCTTTGGTGAGTTCCAGATTTTATTATTGAGTGTATGATTTTATCTTCTCAAAATCGCCCTTCTCCTTGGCCATACCATTTGGGCTGTCTTGGGAAGTGTGCCAAAAAATAATATCACAGTTTGTCAATAGTTTCTCAGTCAGGTTTTCATTGTCAGCATTCTAGCTCTCGTTTGCATCTAGTTTCAAGTGATTTGGTTGGGTTTTGAGTGAGTTATGAGCTTTTTAGTGGATTACTGTGTTGCTGGTTGATGTTTCCAGATTTGCTGATTTTATATCAGACTTCCAGAAGTTCGGTTCATGTGTTGTTTTCTCAATATTGTGAAGTCAAATAAGTCGGAACAACATTCTATCAATTGTTGCTTTGGTTTAACAGTTTGTAACACTTTGTAATCTGCAAATTGTGCATTGTAAGGCTATTAATAGTAGTACTATTTCAGTCATTTTTATATTCTACAATTACTTAGTTTTAGCAGCAGCAAACCTAATAATCTTTGGACGGTTTACCGCCAGAGATGGGTGAATGAACTACACACTTATAGTTCTTGGATGGTATTCCGCCAAGAAGGGAATTAAAGCTTTGCACTTCTTACATTGTATTCGCTCCCGCTGAATAAATGGTAGAGCTTTCTTTCAGCATTGTATTTACTTTTTGTTACTCTGCCAGATGGTCACTACTTGCCCTACTTGGGTCGGAAAGCACATCCGTGGTGTTGAGTCTTTCAGCATTGTATTTACTTTTGTTACTCCGCCAGATGGTCGCTACTTGCCCTACTTGCGTCGGAAAGCACATCCGTGGTGTTGAGTCTTTTCCTTTAATTGCTGGTTATGATTTGAGCTGACTTTTAACGGGTTCTTGTTGTACTGGATTGTTCATTGAAAAAATTTTAAAAAAATTGGTCCGGTTCATTACAGTGGTATCAAAGCCAAGATCCTGCCATCCTGTGCCCATCAAGGTTCATTTGACAGTTGAATGACAGAGAAATCAGTTTCTACACCAGAGGTCAGAATAGAGTTTAGTTTAGCTTTTAGAAGTTTCAGAGATGTTGCGTCTTCTAAGGTCCAGGGATCGTGAGAAATCAGATTCAACTATGGTATCTGAGGAAGGAAAGGTTAGTGATGTCGTAAGGGATTTCATTGAATATGCCAAACAGAATAAAAGACAATGTGAACATGAGGTTGCCAAACTCCGTGAGCAATATCAAAACATGCCAGATGATTATAGATACAATGTTTCATTTGATTCCCATTTGAATTGTGTGGCGTTACTGAAGCCGGAAAAGTCAGAGATGGTGGACCACATTAGGAAAATGATAAAAAGGGAAGCAGAACAAGCTTTGGTTGAAGAATCAAAGAAGGAAGAAGATGAAGTGCCTATTTGTGAATTGCAGCCCACAAATATGCAAGTTGAAAAGAAAAATCAGTCATCTAGCATTCAAGATGGCACAAGCAAGGTGCACATATCACCTCAAAATGAACGTGAGCTTGATGAAGATACCGTGGCAAGTGAAGAGTTAAGGGTAGAGCCCCATAATACTTCCCTTGACTTGCATGTAATAGGAAGTGATGAAGATTAGCTTGGTGAAAAGAACAGAACAACAGTCTTGAGTCCTAATAAGGATTCAACCTATGAAGGTCTTGAAGCTAAGGGCTTCACTGAAGATTTCAGTAGTACTGTTGTATGGGATGAGTTTGCTGAAGAAGAGCAAGTAGAAGGAAATACTGATGGTCCCGTTGAATCAGCCTATGAGAATTGCCAAAGTGATGAAGTTGGTAATGATTCCAACATGATTGTACCACCTCGTGTTGAAGAATTGGTGATGGATAGTTTTCTTCTTGTTGCTGTCCAAACTCCTCAAGAGTTTTCACAAGAAGAAATTATGACAAGTGATTAAGGAGATTTTTTTAGTATGCATATTATTACTAAAGATGAGATCAGAAATATACCTATAGATGGTGGTTACTTTGAAGGAAAAAGGGACGAAGTTTTCAAAACAGCTAACATTGAAGATTCTCTGCTTCACTATGACGTTAGTGACATGGGTGAACATGGGTTTGATCATCAAACTAAGCCCTTGGAGAGAAGGACTTATGAAGAAATCAGTTCAAGTGAGTTACATGGTGACCTATTCAAAGACTCAACACTCCAAGAGGAGCATGAAGAGTACTTTCCTTTTGATCAAAACAATCAGCCTTTTACCGCTTGGGATCCCGGTTGGTTGGCACCAAGGTATGATAAAGAACCTTTGTGGGATGAATTTCCCTTTGATCCAGATGAAGATCAAAAATCAGATTGCATTGGAAGTGGTGAGGTGGTTTTTGGAGGAGGTGTCTTTGAAGAAGAAGATTGTTCAACAAAGCTCCATAATGATCTCTTTGAAATGGTTGCAACCACTAAAGAAGAGTATGTTGTTATAGAAACTTTCCGAGCAGTGGACAATTATGATCCATTGATCAAGTTGGATGCTGCCATAATGTTTGACCAAGGAGACGGTGATGAAGGAGAAGAGCTAGAAGACCATATGGCTCTTGAAGAGGAAAGAGTTAAAGAAGTTTACAAACACAAGTCTGATTTTTCCATTCAAGACGCTGATTGCAAAAAGAGAGTTGAAGAAACCATGGAAAATGATAATCTCCATGGCATTGAGCATCATCTTGGAGCAGCATTGAGGGCAGCAAAGACAAGGGGCAAGGTTCTGATTTTCAGTTGCAGCCTATCAGTAGTTCACCATCTTCACATTCTTATGAGTGGAAAAGACAATTCAAGGTGTCCATTGACAAAGAAGTGCAAGCTCTATCCATGTTTGATCACACACATAGCTTGGTTGAAGATCTCTATTGGAAGGTTCAATTTTATGTGAGACTGAAAGGGATTAAGGATGAAGTTACTCTCCCTAATTTGCAACATGTCAAAGACTCCTTGGAGACATTGAAATCGGAGTACTTACACTTGATTGAAGATCGTGATCACACCATTGAAGTTGCAAAGAAGACCATTGGTGTTTTCCAAGCAAAGGAGAGTATGATTGATGAGCTCACTCTGGAGCTCAAATCAACAAAGGACATGTTGAAAGAAACTCAGTTGGCTCTAACGGAGGTTGAAGACCAGTTTGCTAACTTCAAACTTTTCAAGGAGCAAGAGGGTGCACAAAGAGCTGAAGAAATCAAGCAAGTGATTGGAGAGCTTGATAGTCTTCAAGAGGAGTTTGATCTTGAAAGTGTCTCAAGAAAATCAGTAGTTGCATGTGCTAATTTGGAGCAGCAAGATGAAAGGAATGCCTTTCAAGTTTTTAACAATCCTCCTTTTGAAGTGGGTGTTGAGGAAACTTATCATAATCCTCTTTTTGTGATGGAAGAAGAACCAGAACATGGTGTTTGCACTCTTCTCAATCCATTCCTTGGGTTGAGTGATGCTAGTCTTTTTGGGAGTTGGATTTGAAGTCATCTTATGTTTCATGTTCCAGTGTTGTTGAAGCTTTCATGGATTGGTTTCAGAGGTTCATCAGAGGGAATGCCTATTTTAGGAGTATGCACTTGGTTTTGACCAGCACTTGGGGTTGTGTTGAATTCTATTTTCAATGTGTTGAAAATCACTTTCGGTTGGGTATCCATGCTTGGGATTCTCAACTTGGGTTGATGGAGTTTATGGCTTGTGGAAAGGGGAATTTTTGGTGGGTTAGTGATCAAATTTTCAGACCTTTGGGTGTTGTCCTTCTCTTCACCAACCACTTGATGGCCCCATTTGTTCATCAACAAATGGATTGGAGAGAAATATTGAGTATGGGTTGGAAAGATGAACAGTTGGTTGCTCTTGGCGTTGATCCTTGGACAAGACAAGGGCAGATTTTGGGACATGAGCTTACTGGTTGGAGGCAGACCAGCCTCTTTACTTGTGGAGTTACTCTCATTTGGAAGAGATTGTCCTTCACTACTTGCCAACGTGGTGGTAGTTTTCAGTTGGAGATTGTTCTAGTGGGTTTTCCTGCCATTTTTGAGGCTTTATCTTGCAACTCAATATTCATCTCATACACTCACTCTTGGAAATTTCATTGGTGTTGTTGTTTTTCCTTGTGTGAAGTACTAAAATCAGATTGCATTTCTCTGACTTCAGCTTTAAACAACAAAGATTATTTGTCCCTTCACACCTATCCTATTCTTGGAGTTCGTTTAATGGAGGTTTGTGATGTTAACTTTGACAGTTTTCTCTCATTGTTGGTTCGGAACAGTGAACTACCACTTGTTTTGATTCATCATTCTGAGACTCATGAGGGTGGAACTATGAGAGTTTTCTGTAGTCTTCATGGTGGTATCAATATAATTCAATTGGTGCATAGTAGCTCCATGAGGAGACGTGAGTATGAGTTTGTTGAGCTCTTGCAAAGGATTGCTTTCCTCTTTGCAAGAAGATTCGAAGATGTCACATTTGCAGTCATGGCTCTGTTTGTTACCATATGGAGGTATGCTGAGGAGTTTGATTTTGAGTTGAGTAGCCTATCTTTCTTCTTGCCAAGGATGGTGCTAGACAGTGGTATGGTTGATATTGTTGACTCTAGGCATCTTGGACATGAGACGTTGCACGATATTGATCTCAATTCTTTAAGATTTTTCAGTTTGAGAATCATAGATGGTAATATTTTGGAGTTACAAGGGAGGTTAGTGCAGCATTGGCATACTGTTTTCATTGATGTGATCAGAGTGGTGCAGCAGTGGCATGGTGGGTCCTTCCTGAGATGGGTTTGGGAACCTGGGATCATACTTGTTTTGGTATGGATCAGTCTTAACTTTTCGGGAGTTATGATGGTATTGCTTGAGGACAAGCAATTTTGGGAAGGGCGGACTGTAATCTCCCCATTTTTAGCACTTAACTTTTCAGTGATTGATAGCCTATTCCCAGTGTGCTGTCGGCTGCTCCGTGGCAGAATTAGGGTTTCCGGCTGTTTGATGGGTTCTCTTGAAGATTCAGGGTTTTGCTTGTTGGAGTTTGGTTGTTTGGATTATGGATTCCTTTTGGGTTTTCAGAGAGCTTCGCAGAGGTATGACTTGCAACTGCGTAGGGCAACTTTTTTGGACTTACTATTTTTAGTAAGTTATGACGGCTACAGCTTGGGGTCGGGGATTTTGGATTGCGGATTCTTTATGGGTTTTCAGAAAGCTTCACAATGGTGTCGCATGCACTTTGATCCGAGCAACTTTCCGAATTTACTATTTTTAGTAAATTCTATTTTTAGCAGTGGTCAAATCAACGTCAGCTCAGCAAGCTTTCCTTTTCTGGCAATTCATTGGGTAATTCTGATTTTTGGCTTAAGGGCTTCATTTTGGAGAAATAAGTCATTTAAAGTTAATAATGTTTTATTTTATAAAATAACCCCTTGTCCTAGTAATATGACTTTAAGTTGTTTTAAAAAGGGGGACTTTGAGGGTGGTCATCTCATGGGGAATTATTTTGATATTTCTAAAGTCAAAAATACTTCTTGGAGAAAGGGACGCCATTTTATGAAGAGGGGATTTTTAATAAAGTCAAAATTGAACATTATGAAAGGGGGCGCCCAAACTGGAGGGAAAAGGAGTCAATTCAAATTTGAAATTAGGGTTTGTTTTCCAGAAGCTTCTAGAGGGCCTTCTCAAAGTTATAAAAGGGAGCCTTGGGACTTCATTTATCATATTATTTTTCTATCATACTGTTATGCTGCTGAAATACTTTCAGAGTTACTTTGAGGGATGCATACCTCCTAGCCATTTCTCTTGGTTTCGTGCTTGAAAGATAGCACCTAGCTAAGGCTTCAGAGACTGCTTCTCATCCAGACAAGCAGACAGAGCATCAAGGTTGAAGATTTCAAAGATTTTGTCAGTTTTGCATTTGCTGGTTAGGGTTTGGCTGAAGTAGAAATCTGCTCATAAGTCTTTGCATGAATTTTTGTTGGTTCTGGGTACTTTACATATGGCTTCCTCATCCTAGGGCGCCCCTCTTTGGTGAGTTCCAGATTTTATTATTGAGTGTATGATTTTATCTTCTCAAAATCGCCCTTCTCCTTGGCCATACCATTCTGGGCTGTCTTGGGAAGTGTGCCAAAAAATAATATCACAGTTTGTTAGTAGTTTCTCAGTCAGATTTTCATTGTCAGCATTCTAGCTCTCGTTTGCATCTAGTTTCAAGTGATTTGGTTGGGTTTTGAGTGAGTTATGAGTTTTTTAGTGGATTACTATTGATGTTTCCAGATTTGCTGATTTTATATCAGACTTCCAGAAGTTCGGTTCATGTGTTGTTTTCTCAATATTGTGAAGTCAAATAAGTCGGAACAGCATTCTATCAGTTGTTGCTTTGGTTTAACAGTTTGTAACAGTTTGTAATTTGCTGATTGTGCATTGTAAAGCTGTTAATAGTAGTACTATTTCAATCATTTTTATATTCTGCAATTACTTAGTTTTAGCAGCAGCAAACCTAATAATCTTTGGACGGTTTACCGCCAGAGATGGGTGAATGAACTACACACTTAAAGTTCTTGGATGGTATTCCGCCAAGAAGGGAATTAAAGCTTTGCACTTCTTACATTGTATTCGCTCCCGCTGAATAAGTGGTAGAGCTTTCTTTCAGCATTGTATTTACTTTTTGTTACTCCGCCAGATGGTCACTACTTTCCCTACTTGGGTCGGAAAGCACATCCGTGGTGTTGAGTCTTCAGCATTGTATTTACTTTTGTTACTCTGCCAGATGGTCGCTACTTGCCCTACTTGGGTCGGAAAGCACATCTGTGGTGTTGAGTCTTTTCCTTTAATTGCTGGTTATGATTTGAGCTGACTTTTAACGGGTTCTTGTTGTACTGGATTGTTCATTGAAATTTTTTAAAAAAAATTGGTCTAGTTCATTACAGTTTTGGAATTGAGTTGATTCAGCAGGTTGTGCTAGTGATGGTGTTACAGGAGCTGTTTCGTGATAGCAAAGACATTACATAGTTCTTCCCTTAGGATCCAGGTGGGAGAGAGTTTTCTTTGTAGCCGAGATTGCTTGGGGAGGAGTAATTTCAAGGAGGGTAGACTGTAATGTCCCCATTTTTGTGAGCATCAGTTTGAAAAGGGTTTAGCCTATTCCTAACCCTCGTAGGTTAAGGAGCTTGGATAGAGGGTCTTTTGGAGGCAGTTACCTAGTTAGTGGTTGGCTTCTTCTCCTAGATTCAGTAGTTATAAGGGGGTTTCCTATGTTATACCGAATATTGGAAAACATAAAGTTGTTATCCCGATGTTGGAAAACATTATGTGTTATCTCGATGTTGGGAAACCAAATGTTATGCCAACATGCTTGCAATTTATGAATTCTAAAGTTGTATTTTAATATAATTATAAAGTGAAAATTTAAAATAATATTATTTATTAGAAGATTCTAGATAGGCCGACCCGAAGAGAAGAAAAGTATATTAAGAGGGGGTGGGTTTTGCTTCTAATCATCTAGGAATTTATTTGTGTTTTGAAGATTTGGTTTGGAGAAGGAACCAACTAGGGTTTGTGTCATTATTGGACCTTTGGGAACAAGACTCTCATTGGTTGAGCAATTTTGAGGCTGTGAAACTATTAGCTAAGATTATTGCCAGTTGTAGGCTTCACTCAGAAGTTCAATTTGTGTTTCATTGAGTACAATAGCTGAAGTATTATTGTACTTTTTTGAATAAGGGGTTTGTATTGTTACAGCAGCTGATGTATTGCTATGACTATTATTTCATTTGGAACATCAAATTGTTTTGTGAAAATATTTATAATTTTGGAGACGATAATTTGTGGAGATTCATTGCTGCATTTCATTGGTGATTTTGTGAGTTTCTTCAAGCTGTATTGCTGCCATTAGTAAATCGACCAGCAGACTGCATACTCGAAAATTTATTCATAGAGATTGCTATTGGCATCGATTCCTTGTGGGTATTGAAGCGCTCCAGCTGGGAGGCCAAGGTGACTATGTTTGGAGGTCTTTGGTAGGACTAGAGGCTGCCACGATTTTATCCTGAAGATTGCAGACCAGAACAAGGGCGGCACCATTAGAGGAGATCGATTCATTCAAGAGAAGGGTTCTAAATTGCTGATCGAGTCATTAGAGGCTGCCATTTCAAATGCAGATCATAAAAGCATCTTATACTAGGTTCTTTAACATTGTATGACATGTTATAATGCATTCTAGGTCTGAAGTAAAGTCTGAAGTTTTATTGCAGTCATTAGGGTGATGAATGTATCATTTGATCATTGTAATTAGACTATTGAAAGCATTGTAGTCAGTCTATTTTATAACAGCATATCAGATTTGAATGAGAAGTTGAAGGTTGAAGGTTGCATGCAAACTGTTTGTAAGAATGTCTAAGATGTTGTACATGCATTTTAATGCAAGTTTGCAGTCATATCTTCATTGTATTGAACTGTACTTTCAGTCATAATGAGAAATGGTGATAGTATGACAAATGTTTGTCATAATACCTATTTGCTGTATATGTTTGTGACATACATTTCAGTCATCTCGTGTGCATAGAAATTCCAAAGTACTTGCATTTACATTCTTATTGCATTAATATTCATTGGATATCGCTAGTTGAGACATTACATGCAGTTCATCACCATTATTCAAGGCGAAAGACAAACTGAAAACACTTACTAGCCAAAAAAAAATTTACAAGCAAAACGTTTGATGAAATGTCCAAGTGTCGAACACTGAAAATACAAAAACAAGAAGTTTGGAGGTTGTATGATAAGTGTTTGACAATATTCCTTGAGGCCTTAATCAGCAAATTAGGGTCAGATATTGCAAGGAATATTACAGTGGTTTCAAAAGTGTGAACATTGCCATTTTGGTCTATCCCTCTGTTTTAGATGAAATACCCTAGAAGTGTTAGAGGGCCCATAGCAACCAAGATCTCTGTTCACATTTTGGTGAACCTGACGATATTCCTTGAAGGCAAATTCACATCTGAACTAGCAAGGGATATTATAGGTAGTATCATCCAATAGAATGGAGAGGGCTTTTAGACATGGTCGAGTAGAATAGGCAGCACAATGTATGATACTGAATAGATCTTCATCTAATAGAAGCTAAACTAGACGTGGACATCCAAACTATCCTTAACAAACATAAAAAGACTTTTAGCAACATCCCACTGTGACTTCCTCCTAAAAGGGGTTTTGAACATACTATTGAACTAGAAGGGGCCAAACCTGTTATCACCACACCCTACCAACACCCAATAAAATACAAAGAAATTGAAATAACCATGAAGGAATTATTGGGAATGGGGCATATTCAACCTAGTTCTAGCCCCTTTGCTCAATTTGTGGTGTTAGTGAAAAAGAAAGATGGTACCATGAGGATGTGTATTGACTATAGGGCCCTTAATAAGAAAACCATTAAGAACCATTACCCCATCCCTAGGGTAGATGAGTTAATTGATGAACTTCATAGGGCAATGTACTTATCAAAAATTGACCTACATTCAAGATACCACCAAATTAGGGTAAGGAAGGAGGATATTCCCAAAACAACCTTTAGATGACATTTTGGACACTTTGAATTCCTAGTCTTCCATTCGGATTAGCCAATGCCTCTGCTAGTTTCCAATCTTGCATGAATCACATTTTTAGCAAACAACTCAAAAAATTCCTCTTGGTGTTCTTTGATGATATTCTAATTTATAGAAAAACCTAGGAAGATCACTTAAGGAACATAGATGAGGTATTGGGAATACTTGAACAATAGACATTATTTGCCAAAATGTCTAAGGGCAAATTTGGAATGGAGGAAATTCTACATCGAGGGCACAAAATTAATGCCCAAGGAGTCAATGTTGATGAGGAAAAGATCAAAGCCATAAGAGATTGGCCAAAACCACAAACAATAACCCATCTAAAGGGATTCCTAGGTCTTTGCAGCTATTATAGAAGATTTGTTAAAAATTTCTCAAAGCTAACTGCCCCACTAACAGGCCTAAATAAGAAGGGTGCTTTCTCATGGAGTTTAGAGGCCCAACAAGCCTTTGAAAAACTAAAAGAAACCATGTACTCCTACCCAATGTTAGTTATTCCAGACTTCTCATTACCATTTGAACTTGAGTGTGATGCTTCCAGGGAAGATGTTGGAGCAGTATTGATGCAAAATAAACACCCTATAGCGTCTAAAAGTTGCAAACTTAAGGATATTGAAAGGAACTAATCCATTTACAATAAGGTAATGTTAGCAATTATGCATGCCCTAGCCAAATTTAGATAGTACTTGGTTTGTGGAAAGTTTGTTGTAAAAATTGATCATAATAGTCTAAGGTTCTTCTTGAACCAAAAATATTTGAATGACAAGCAACAGAAATCAGTCAACAAATTACAAGCATGTGACGTTATCATTAAATATACAAAGGGGAGAAACGATATTGTGGCCGATGACCTATCTCGAAGACCCCATCTATGTTCTGATGGATATCTTGGTAGGGTGGAAGAACTCAATAATTGAAAAACATGCCAAGGATACATTGGCAAGTGACATATTAGAGGGGAGTCTTGTCAAGAGCCCAACTAAACCCCAATGTAGAAATCACTCAAATGTAATAGATAAGTAACCACACCAATCAATTAAAGATCTGAAAGCTAATTAATTTGATTAGATGATCCAAGTCTAATGATTCAAAGTAATATAATGATGTTGAATGGTGTATAAATTGCTCCTCTAAATCTAATAATTACTGCAGCAAGCCTTGAAGTATCAATCTCAGTTCATAGATCCTCTTCTCCTAATATCTAGACTACGTGCCTTCACTTCCTTTGCAGTCCGCTGCTCTTTACATGTTTGAAGTTCTGTCACGTCTCTCCTTTAGCGTGCTTCTAAGAATGACCTTCTCTCGGCCTTGTGACTCAACGATTAGTGTTTTAAATGTCTTCTTCTTTTGTCCATGTGGGCGCCTTTTGTCTCAATGCATAATGACTTGATCTTGGCTTCTTGGATCGGTGTTGATGTCTTTATTCTTCTATCGGGCCCTGATATCATTTCTTTGACATGCAACTTTGTTCTTCTCTTCGTTATTCTCTTTATTTTCCTCTTGCTCGATTGATTTCCTGTTTCTAATAATCCTACTCCTCATTGCCCACAGCTAGATATAGGCAGGTATATCAACATACATATTACTTCCATCTTTCATGTGTCCCTGCAGAAGACGCGTCTGGTCATTTGCTAATTGCATCCCTTCATCACTTGATTATGCTTGTATTTGTCTTCATTTTGGGTTTGAGTCTGATCGGCTGTATTAGTAATTGATTAGTATAATATATAAGTAATGGATCTGTTCTATACAATTATATTTAATTATATACATATTTATGTATATATGTAGATCTTTTATCTATTTGAAAAATGCAAGTGTATTGGATCATATACTTATCTTAATTACTTTTGTATGATGGGGACATCACAAGTCTCCCTCGCTTGACATTGTTCGTCCTCAAGCAATCCTTATAACTCTTTTCTTCCTTAATCTCTTGATGTTCTTTGTCAGTACAATGGTCTTCATCCTAGAAAAAGATTGCAACCTCTTGTTGCAACTAATCTCTTTCTAGACCCTCTGGATACCTCACTATGGAGTGTATCCAGCCTTAAAATCCTCATAAAGGATTGGAACATCTCTTCCCAGGCCCTCTGGATACCTTATTTAAGGGTATCCAGCCTTAGAATCCTAGGAAAAGGTTTTAACACCTCTTCCCAGGCCCTCTAGATACCTTATTCTTAAGTGTATCCAACCTAGAAATCCTAGGAAAACATTGGATCATCTCTTCCTAGGCCCTTTGGATACCTTATTTAAGGATATCCAACCTTAGAATCCTAGGAAAAGGTTGTATCACCTCTTCCCACGCCTTCTGGATACCTTATTCTTAAGTGTATCCAGCCTTATAATCCTAGAAAAGATTGTAACATCTCTTTTAGGCCCTTTGGATACCTTAATTTTAAGTGTACCCAGCCTTAGAATCTTGGAAAAGATTGTAACATCTCTTCCAAGCCTCCTGGATACCTGATTTCTCAAGTGTATCCAGCCTTATAATCCTAGAAGCGAGCTTTCACTTCTCAAGCCTTATGGATACCCAATATTTTGGTGTATCTATCCTTAAGCTCTTACATGTATTGTAATGTTATATTGCATACTATCCTCAAGTTATGTCCTTGTGCATGCAGAATGTCTTATTCACTTATTTTGAGATATTACATCCAAAAGTTCATTTCTTGTTCTAGTCAAGGGCCATCATGTTTTTCCCTTCTTGAATTTGTTTATTCTTAAATGCCTTAATAGTTTCTTCTCTTTCTCATGTATCATCATCTTCAGGAAGTCCCCTCCATTTCATTAGAAACTCGATAATAATCATGTCCCTTAATTTCCTTTCTCTGGTATCTATGATAAATTCTAGTTCTAAAGTAAGTTTCCCTTCCTCATCTAGTGGAGGTAACCCAGTGCAAGGGAGGACTTGCTGCCCAAGTACCTTTTTAAGCCGAGACATGGAAGACATTATGGATTTTGCTGTGCTTTGGTAGCTGTATCTCATAAGCGACCTCGCCTACTCTTCTTATAACTCTGTAAGGACCATAGAAACGTGGTTTTAGCTTTTTAGCCCCACTCTTTTTGATTGATGTTTTCTTGTATGGTTGTAGCCACAGAAAGACTAGATCTCCAACTTTAAATGTCCTTTCTATGCGGTGTCGATCAACATTGATTTTTTGTTGGTTCTGGGCTTGCTGCAAATTTTCCTTAAGGGTCTTCATGAGTTCGATATTTTTCTGTATGAAGTCCTATGCACTTTGTACCTTGCTTTCTTGGGTGACTAAATTTCCAAAGGGGCTTCATATCCATATAGGGCCTTGAAGGAGCTCATTCCAATTGACATGTGGTGGGTGGTATTATAACAATACTTGCCCAAGTGTAGCAATTTTATCCATGTGGTTTGTTGACCCGTGACATAATTCCTTAAGTAACCCTCTATCCATTTGTTAGCTATCTCCGTTTTCTCATCCGTTTGCAAGTGGTAACTTGTGCTTGGAGTTAGATTTGTCCCTGCTAGCTGGAAAACTTCTTGCCAAAATTGGCTTAGAAATTTACTATCCTAGTCATTGATGATTTTTTTGGGTATCCCATGAAGAGGAAAGACTTCCTTAAAGAATAATTCTACTACCTAGATGCTTTGTATTCTGATGAAATTGCAAAGAAGTGGGAATAATTAGTAAGTCTGTCCACTATCACATAAATACTATATTTTCCATGTATCTTGGGCAATCCAGTTATGAAATCCATCGAGATACTCTCCCATTTTTGGTTGGGAATGGGTAGTGGTTGTAGTAGACCTGCAGGATGACTTTGTTCCACTTTATTTTGTTGACAAGTCATACATTCTTGTACATATTTGAGCACATCACTTTTTAATCCCTTCCATGAATACTTCTCTCTAATTTGTTTATACGTTTTGTAGTATCCTTGGTGGCCAACCAGAGGACTATCATGGAATTCCTTAATAATTTTGTTCTTTATCTTTGAGTAGGGAACAAGAAATATCCTTCCCTTATATAATATGAGATCATCCCATATCTTTTATTCTTCATTTGGCATCCTTCCTTCTAAGATCTCGGAGGCTTGTGCATCTTTGGCATACTTAGTAATAATATCATTTTTCCAGTCCTTTGAAATGCTTGTGATGGTGTTGAGGTGGGGGCACTTGGATAATGCATCCGCCACTTCATTACTGGTTCCTCTAACATATTTTATGTCGAAATCATAGGCTTGAACTTGGCTCACCCACTTTTGTTGATGATCATTAAGATCCTTTTGATGCATGAAGAATCTTAGACTATTGTGATCTATTCTGATGATGAATTTTCCACAAACTAGGTATTGTCTAAATTTGGCTAGGGTGTGCATAATAGCCAACATCTCTTTGTCATAGATGGAATAGTGCTTCTCGGTCTCAGTCAGCTTGCGGCTTTCAAAGGTTATTGGATGTTTCCTTTGCATGAGAACTGCGCCAATTCCTTCTTTGGAGGCATCACATTGTAGCTCAAATGGTAGTGTGAAGTCGGGAATGGCAAGGACAGGGCAGGTACTCATGGCTTCCTTTAGTTGCTCAAAGGCTTGTTGTGCTTGGTCATTCCACATAAAGGTCCCCTTTTTTGTCAAGTCTGTGAGGGGAGCGGCTAACTTGGAGAAGCCCTTTACAAAATGCCTATAATAGTTGCATAATCCCACAAAGCCTCTAAGTTGAGTCAAAGTCCTTGGCTTGGGACATTCTTTGATGGCCTTAACCTTCTCCTCATCCACGCTTAGCCCTTCTGCATTGATTTTGTGTCGCAAGTAGAGTATTTCTTCTAGCCCAAATTCGCATTTTGGCATTTTTGCATAAAGGGATTCTGATTCCAGAATACTTAAAACTTCTTCAATATGACGAAGATTCTCTTCCCATGTTTTGCTATAGATCAAGATATCATCAAAGAAGATTAGTAAGAACTTCCTAAGTTGTTGGCGAAAAATGTAGTTCATGCATGATTGGAAGGTGGCTAGAGCATTGGTTAGGCCAAAGGGTGCGACTAGAAATTCAAAATGCCCATAATGACATCGAAATGTTGTCTTTGGTACATCTTCCTTCTTCATTCGAATTTGATGATATCCCGAATGAAGTTCATCCAATAATTCATTAATCTTTGGGATTGGATACCGATTCTTGATAGTATTTTGGTTTAAGGCCTTGTAGTCTATGCACATTCACATAGTGTCATCTTTCTTCTTGACTAACACAATGGATGATGCAAAGGGGCTATTACTTGGTTGAATGTGTCCCATTTCTAGCAACTCTTTAATAGTTTTCTCATTCTCTTCTTTGAACTTTTGAGGATGCCTATAGGGGGTGGTTATCATTGGTTTTTCTCCTTACAATTCTATGGAGTGCTCAAATCCCCTTTTTGGAGGTAGACCAAGGGGAATATCTCCAAAAAAATTCTTGCGTCTCCTTAGAATAGGTTGGATGTCAATGTGAATTGCTTTCTCATGAGAGGGCGGTTTATCTAGCACCATGCATTGTGCTATCCATGCTCCTTGGTCGTGCCTTATAATCCTCTCCATCCTTTTGCATAATACCACTTTGGGCGACCCATTCGGCAGTCCTTTAAGTGTAACTTCTTGCCCATTGTGCTTGAAGAAGATTTCTAGGTTCAGGTTATCCATGGTAAAGCGCCCTAGGGAATTTATCCAAGGCATCCCTAGAATCACATCATTTTGTTGGTTCACCACATAAAAATCCCCTCTTATGGTATGTCCGTCCAAGGTGATCTCTCATTGAGGGATGATCTTTGAGCATTGATCCATGGCTCCATTTGCAAGTTCTACCTTGAAACCATTGAAGTTTTGAGCCTCCAATCTTTTCCTTGACACTAAACTTTTGTTGATAAAATTGTGGGAAGCCCCACTATCCACCAAGGCAATAATTCTCTACCCCTTTAGTGTACCCTTGATCCAAAACGGTCTATGCTCACTTGCTTGAGAGATGACTGCCAATGTCCCTTGTTCATCCGAGTCCCATTTTGCCTTTTTGGTAGGAATTTCTCTTGATTCTTCATCCGATGCTTCTTCTATCTTGTGTATTTGTCCCTTCTTGCATTTGTGGTCTTGTCCCCAAGGTTCCTTGCATTTGAAACATTAGCCTCTTTCCATTAATTCTTTCCTTCCTTTGTTCGCTTCCTTGTCAAGGCATTGGTGGCCTATGACCCAAGGTTCATTGCAAAAGTGGCATGCTCTCCTTCTATTATCCCCCCTTCATTGGTCTTGTTTGGGTTGTGACTTGAGTGAAGGATTCTTATATTTTTCCTTTGGAGAACTGGATTCCACTTTCATGGCCCTTTGAATTGCCTCCCCCACGGTTTGGGGCTCCAATGGGTTTACTATGTTCTTAATTGGTTCCTTGAGTCCTTCAATGAATAGATAGGTGAGCCTTCTTTGAGATAGGTCGAGGACCATGACAGCTATCTTTTGGAAGTCATTTCAATATTCCTCCACCATTCCATGTTGCCTAAGTTGGGTGAGTTCCTTGAAATACCACTCGGAATGTTTTTGGTCAAAATCTATTAATGAGTTTTTAAGTGAATTGACTATAGGTGATTATATTCTAGTGACCTTGTGTGATGAGTCCATGGTGCCACCAATCGTGGGCTATCCCTGATAGGTGTAGGACAACAAATTTGATAGCGTCCTCCTTGGTCATGGTGATGAGGTAAAGATAAGTATCAAGCTTTTGAACCCATGATTGTGCGGTGGTCTTCCCGGAGCTGTCAAAAGAAGGTAATGTCATCTTATTAACTCAGGATCTAAGGTCTTTGTTGGCTTGATTCTTCCTTCTGTTTGGATTGGCTTGGGTCTTGACTTCATAATATTCCTTGAAAGGTACGAGTTTCTGAACTGCAGGGTCTAACTCAACATACATAAGCACAATGTCTTTTGCACTATATGAATTTGGCTCTTTTATTTCTTCTATGACATTTTTGCTTGGAAGGAAGGGAGGCATGGTTAGCCTTAGTGAGGAACTTTGGATTGAATCCTCATTTTCTGAATGGTTTGATTGCATTTCTTTCCTTGGATTGGTTCTTTCCTGAGTGTTGTGGCTATTTGTATTTTGAAGAGCCTAGAGAAATAGCTGATTGGTCCTCCCGAACTTCTCATTGGTTTGCTCCATGAAGGTTTTAAGTTGTTGGACCAGCTGAGCGGCCATGGTTCCCTTTCTGTGGTAGCTTTGCATTATTATTTTTTCCTTCAACAAGTTGGCAAGATCAATGCTCTGATACCACTATCAAAAGCCCAACTAAACCCAAATGTAGAAATCACTCAAATGTAATAGATAAGTAATCAGCAGAAAATTATAATCAACTCGACAGACATAATAACTTGACTTCACCAATACGTACTTATGTGAGATATGAATCTCTCCTCCTCGAAAGGGAGGCTCTCTTAATCGCTAAGAGAAACAATAGTAAATCACAAAAGTAATTACACAATGTACAATTTAAATTCACGAAAGTGGGGTGTGTTACAGATTCATATCCTTCTCTTTTTCAGAGAAGATGCTTTCATAATGCTTCACGTGGTTGGAAGTTCCGGAATTCTAATAACCTAAACGCATCAACTAGCAAGTACGCTAATATCTCTATCTCACAAAGCCGGGCTGCGAGATACCGTATAATTAACAACAAACAAAAGAAAATAAAAGGGAAAGCTCACGAAGGCACAAAGTCGTTCCGTAGCTTTATCAATGTTGGATTTGCATAAACGTACCGTTTGCTACGTTAGAAGCACAAAGTCTTCTTAGACGCAACAATTCTTCAAACAGCATGAACGATTACAAGCACAAAGTCTTGTAGATCATCCAACAAAAGTGTTAATAGCACGAACGATTACAAGCACAAAGTCTTGTAGATCCTTCGACAAAGTATCCAAGAGAATGAATAATTATAAGCGCAAAGTCTTATAGATTATCCAACAAGAACATGCAAGAGTATAAATGATTATAAGCGCAAAGTCTTATAGATCACTCAACCAATGATAAACAAAATAACAATGCAATCTAAATAATAGATGTAACACAAAGTTTACATCAACCACTTAGAGTCTTTCAGATTCCTTGAACTAATCACTACCAAATCAGATCAATTCACAAAAGTATCGAATCTAACGCAAAGTTTGGCTTGCAATCCTTCTCTTTATTGATTGAATCTCATTCACAAAATATGAATCCAGTTTCACCAAATTTGCTTAAGTTTGAAATGTCATAGCGCTGAAAATTAGCGCTTCTGCAATTTTGGCAATTTTTGGTGATGTAAATGCAGTGAGGAATGGCGAAGGCGCTTTGAGCTTTGCAAATGCTTGTAGAATGAAAGCTTTCGAATTTGTCTCCATTTCCATGTTTATGCTTAAGGGCTTCACAAGAAATCTTTTCTTTTGTGAGATTGCAAAGTTTGTTTCAAAGCATATGAAAAGAACGGCGTGAAAAACGCGATGGGAATAACGTTGGAGAGATATGAGTTTGTGAGGAGAAATGAACAAAACATGGAACACAGAAATGTCGCCATCTTTGAAGGAAGAAAGAAACGTGTATGGAGAATGAGGGTGGGACGCGTAGAGAAACAAAGAAACGCGAATGTAGAACAATACACGTTTGGAGAAAACAAAGAAAGGAATGGCGAGGGTTAGCAAAGGTTCACCAAGGCTCGTGCAATGAAAGCAAACCATGAATGGTGAACATGGTGAGGAAAACGCGAAGGGAGAGAAAGCGTAGGTTTAGGAAAGAGAAGAATGCGAATGGTAAGACAAAAAACGCGAATGAAATGAAAGACGTGAAAGAAAGAAACAAAAACGCGAACGAACATAGATCATATACAAATGACAATACAAAGCTAAATGGAAAACTTTACCAGGGCGAAATGCAAATCTTGCTGAAGAGGCGAATGGCGAAAATCCTCAAAACGCGAATTGCAGTGGAGAAAGGAACTCGCACATCAAGATGAGATAAAAGAAATAAAATACAAACAACAAAAGTGGCGAATTCATTCACTTAACTTGCAAAATGAAAATTAAAAACCTAACTCAAGTCGTGCAATAAATTTAGGCACGAAAAGTGGCACGATTGACGAAAAACGCGAAATCATGAAGAAACGTGCCAGAAGCTCAAAAAAGTTTAAGTGTCGAGAAAAAATGTAATGGCGCTAAAATTTAGCGCTCTTGCATTTTTTGGAATTTTCACTTTAAATTTTAGCTTTACATTTCCATATACTTAGCCAAATTTTTGATTTTCCTCGCTTAGAGCCGCGACTTTTTCAGTTACTACATCTTCCTCAGACTTGGCAGTACTAACAGCTGAATCGTCAGCGAAAGATCTGCTTCGGGTCTTTTAAGTGCAGGCTATTAAGGGGAAATGCTCAATTTAATTCGAGACTTGGGGAACGATTTCGAGGTGGCTTGGAAAATCACCTCAAGTATGCTGCATTCCTGAACTTCAATTTTAACTTGTGTTCCATAAAAGCCAGAGGGGGTTATCCGCGGAACGAAATGCTTAGACCTCGCGTGGATAAATACTGCCTCGGGCCGGGGATCTTCCTTCCTGGCTGTTCTTAGAAAAGAACGAAGGAGAAGAAATCAGACCAAGTGCCTTTATCCATCCATTGGGCTTGGAGCTCCACACGATGACAAAACAAAATGCAAAGACTCAAAAGGACTTTAAAAAATAAAAAGTATTTACATACCAACGCCAACTTCTTTACTGCGTAAAGTGCTTGAGATGTTGCCCACTGTGAGGAAGGGCAAATGGCGTCCCATCTCCGTATGCTAACAAGAAACTGTTTTCACCATGCAACCGATGTATTTGGAAAGGTCCAGTCCATAGTGAATCAAATTTCCCGTGCATACCTTTTGGCTCTCTTCGTTTGTCCCATAGGAGGACGAGGTCACCAACTTGAAATTCTCGAGACTTGGCCTTCTTGTCGAACAACTTCTTCACTTGATCCTGGTGTTCCGTAATGCGGTCAGCCACCTGAACTCGATTCTCTTCCAATTCGGAGAGATACATGATGTGCTTGTCGACAGAATTTTCAAACGTCTCATCCTCAATGGCCTTAGCCAACTTGAGGGCTGGTAGTTCCAAAGTTATAGGAATCTCGGCATTCAAACCATACAAAAGCTGAAAAGGAGACATGCCGATTGCTCGCTTCGGAGTTATTCTGTCTGCCCACAAAGCGTCAAACAAAGCCTTGTGCCACAAACGTTGATTCTCGTCCACCAGCTTGCGGATTATAGTTACCAGATTCTTGTTACTAGATTCCGCTTGACCATTACCCTGCGGATAATAGTCGGAAGAATGTGACAAAGTGATACCATGCTCGAAACAAAACTCTGTGATCTCATTTGACGAGAAAGCAGAAGCGTTGTCCGCAACAATCTTGTTCGGCACACCGAACCTGGAAATAATATTCTCTTTTAAGAAATTGCACACTACTTCCGAAGTAGCACGCTTGGTAGGTATTGCTTCCACCCATTTGGTGAAATAGTCTGTAGCCGTCAAAACATAGACATGTCCAGCACTTGACGATGAATTCACTGCACCTATGAAATCAATGCCCCATTGTTGGAAAGGTTCATCAATCACGACAGGTTTTAACGACAAAGATGCCAATTTTGGACGGCCAACAAACTGTTGGCATAATTCACACTTACGCACCCAAGAGTACGTGTCCTGAAAGAGTGTAGGCCAATAATACTTTGCTCTCAAGATTTTGTGAGCGGTTACTGGCGCTGAGAAATGCCCACCACATGCCAAATCATGGTAAGATTTCAGCAACTTTTGCTGTTGCTCTTTATCAACACACCTGAGAAATGTTCCATCCATCGCGCGCTTATACAAGCCGCTATCCCACAAGACGAAATTAGCTGACTTTAGCTTGACGGTCCTCTTTTTCTTTCGGAGTTAAGTGGTTAGGACATTCTCCATATGTCAGGAAGTGAGCTATGTTGGAAAACCATTCATCAGTGGTGCTAACGAATAGTACCATAGGAAGTGTACTAGGATCAACCTCTTCATCTGAGACCTCCTCATCCTCCGAAATTTTCTCACCTGGATTGTTTTCTGCAATGAGTTGACAAAGGCCACGTCCACGTATCAGCTTAGTAGGCTTTATCTCTAGGTCATATTCCTGAATCTTAGCAATCCAGTTTCCTCTTTTCGTTCCAAATTCTTGTTGTGTGAGAATAGACTTGACAGTTGAATCTGGAACGAGGACTTTGACATGACTGCCCAGAATGTAGAACCGGAAATGCTTGACGGCTTTCACCACTGCAAAAGCGTGCTTTTCCATCTGAGAATATTTCAACTCGTAATTCTTTAGAGGGCAACTCATGAATGCAATGGGGGATTCAAATCCCTCATCATTTTCCTGCACCAAGATTGCTGATAGCGTATGCTCAGAAGCATAACTGTACATCACAAACTCCTTGGTGTAGTTAGGGCAAACCAATACAGGCGCATGAGCGATGGCCTCCTTGATGTCATCGAACGCTGCTTTGCCTTCTGCCGTCCAATGAAACGTGGCATTACCCTTCATCATGTTCACAATGTGACGGGTCTTTTCAGCAAAGTCTGGGAGAAATCTTCTCAAGAAGTTTACCTTGCCGAAAAAGGAATGAACGGCTTTCTTACTTGACGGCAAAGCGAGGGACTTGATTCCATTGACTCTTTCTGAGTCAATCTTAATTCCTTCAGCAGATACTACGTGACCAAGAAGTTTACCTTCTGTCACCCCAAAAGTTGACTTTTTGGGATTGAGGGAAATGCCGTGCTGGTGGCACCTCTCCAGAGTTTGTCTCAAATGATAGAAATGCTCATGGCGTTGCTTGGAGAACACTGTAAGATCATCAAGATACACCACAATGAACTTACCCATTATGTCACGGAAAGCAAGATCCATGGCACGTTGGAATGTAGCGCCGGCATTGATCAAACCAAACGGCATCCTACGATACGCAAAGGTTCCCCAAGGCGTTGTGAAAGCGGTTTTGTGTTGATCGCTTGAATTCACTTCAATTTGATTGTAACCGGAAAATCCGTCTAGCATAGAGAGCATCTCGGATCCAGTTACATTTTGTAGGACTTGATCCATCACTGGGAGTGGGTAATTGTCTTTGAGAGACAATTGATTTAGATTTCTGAAATCTACGCAAATGCGAAT
>VDFB02094310.1:0-18519 GCA_007258455.2 Sequoia sempervirens
GAGACATAGTTTGGACACTTTAACCGATTGGAAGATTGTCCTATGTGGTGTGTCTTGTTAGGGTTAGAAATGGCAGATCTAACAATTAAATGCAGATTTGAATTAATAAACAGAGAAACTAAAACATATACAGAATAAATCATAACACAAAGAATTTAACGTGGTTCACCCAATTTGGGCTACATCCACCAAACCGCAGCCATCCAATACTTTTATTATCCAGTGAAAAACCCTATTACAATCTTGTGAATAATAGCATTTTTTTCATCATACTGTAATACCCAACCGAACCCCCTTTTAACAAGCTTAGAAGCTTCCAAATTTAGGGTTCTACAAAATCAAATTTTTCCTTTTTCATTGATTTTTCCCTTTTTTGGTGATGACGCGAAAAAGTAGGAGGAAAATTTTTCTCGGGGGTTGTTGCCCCTGAACCCCTGCCCAGGGCCCAACCTGACCCCGAACCCTAGCGAGGATACATGCCAGGGTGTACAGTATACCATGGGCTATACAGTATAGCATGATCAGTCACCACACACCAACAATCTCCCACTTGGAGACTAATCAGGCTCTACACCATCACAATCTCCCACTTGGAGACTGATCCTAGACGACACTGCTGCACTTACAGCTCCCACTGGAAATAAGTACCTTGGACCCTACTGCTCCGTTATACTTAAATTCAACCTTGAAGGCCAACCAAAGCTAAAGAGGAGCTCAGCTTCTCCCTTGGCACTGCCTTCGTAAACATATCTGCTAGATTGACATCTGTATGTATCTTATCCAACTTGACATGTCCATCCTCCAACACCGACCGAATGAAATGATATCTCAACTGTATGTGTTTTGTTTTAGAATGCAAGGCATAATTCTTTGCAAGATGTATAGCACTCTGACTATCTGTAAACAAGTAATTTCCAGCCTGTTGTTTTCCCAACTCATCCATGAAAAGTTCCAACCATATCATCTCCTTTGCCGCCTCTATTGCAACAACATACTCTGCCTCTATGGTGGATAAAGCAACCACCTTTTGCAATCGAGAAATCTAACTCACTGTTGTCCCACCAACTGTAAATACATAACATGTGGTACTTCACCTGGTATCTATATCCCCTGCCAAATCTGAGTCAACATAGCCTTTTAAATCAGAATTAGAGCCCCCAAAACATAAACACTTATTGGATGTACCTCTCAAATACCTAAGAATCCATTTTACCGCATTCCAATGCTCAACTCCAGGATGACTCAAATACCTACTAACAACTCCTACGACATGTGCAATATCCAGTCTCGTGCATACCATGGCGTACATTAAACTGCCTACAGCTAAAGCATATGGTACCTTGGACATTTTTTCTTCCTCCTCTTGTGTCTTCAAACACATATCCTTAGTCAATTTAACATGACTAGGCAAAGGTGTGCTGACAGCTTTTGCATTCTCCATATGAAATCTCTGCAACACCTTTTCAACATAATTAGCCTGAGATAAAAACAATTTTCTATTTTTCCTATCTCTACAAATTTTCATACCAAGGATTTGTTTTGCTACCCCCAAATCCTTCATAGCAAAAGATTTTGCTAACTGTTGTTTTAATTCACTTATGTGATCCATGTTAGACCCAGCTACAAGCATGTCATCAACATATAAACATAAAATAATGTAGTTGTTATTATCCAACCTCTTAAAATAAACACAATGGTCAGAATTACACCTGTTGTAGCCTTGCTCAGCCATAAAACTATCAAATTTCAAGTACCATTGTCGAGGTGCTTACTTCAAGCCATATAAACTTTTCTTCAATCTGCACACTAGTTTCTCCTTACCTTTGACCTCAAATCCTTGTAGTTGTTCCATATATATTTCATCTTCCAAATCACCATGGATAAAGGCTATTTTAACATCAAGCTGTTCTAAATGCAAATCTTCAATAGCCACAATACTTAAAACAATACAAATAGAAGTCTTTTTAACAACTGGAGAAAAAATCTCATCAAAATCAATACCCTTTTTCTATGCAAATCCCTTTACAACTAATCTGGCTTTAAAACTTTTCTTACCTCCATCCTCCTTTTTCAGCCTATAAATCCATTTGTTTGGTAAAGCCTTTTTACCTGCAGACAACTTGTATAAATCCCAAGTTTGATTTTCCAGCAAGGAGTCCATTTCTTCTTTCATTCCATGCTCCCACTGAACCTTGGTATCCACCTACATAGATTCATCATAATATTCTGGTTCACCAGCATCAGTTAACAAAATAGTATACAAAGAGGGAGAGAATCTTTCTGGAGGTCTACTTAACCTTGAAGATCGTCTAACAGGATTTTGTGGTATTTGTTGCTGCTGTTGTTGCCCAGCATGAGGAACCACTGAAACATCATTGTTGGGAATATCATCCAACACTACATAATCATTTTATTTCTTCTCATGCTGCAGCAACAGATCTTTGTACAACACTTTTTCATTGAATATGACATCTCTGCTTCTCACAATTTTCTAATTTTCAAAATCCCAAAGCCTATAACCAAATTCATCAATGTCATATCCTACAAATACACATTTCTTTGATTTTTTTCATCAAGCTTGGTTCTATTTTCAGAATCTACATGTGCAAATGCTTCACACCCGAAGGTTTTGAGAAAAGAATAACTCACCTTCTTACCTTTCCATGCTTCCTCTAGAATACCACAACCCAAAGGATTAGAGGGACCTCTATTGATCAAATAAATAAGCGATGTTCACGGTCTTTGCCCACATTTTTAAAGGCAGCCCAGCATGCAATCTCATAGTCCGTGCACGCTCCATTATTGTTCTATTCATGCGCTCAGCCCACTCCATTTTCTGTGGAGTCCTTAGAACCATTTTTTGCCTATGAATACCATTAGAAGAACAATAATCTTCAAACTCTTTGCTGCAATACTCACCACCATTATTAGATCTGAGACATTTTATCCTTTTGCGATCTCATTCTCAACCAAGCTTCCTCCATTTTTTAAAAGTTTCAAATACATCAGATTTTTATCTAAGGAAATAAATCCATACCGCCCTGGATTGCATCATCAATGAATGTAACATAATACAAACCCCTTGAGAGATACCGAGTTAGTCCCCATACATCCATATGCACAAGCTCCAATTTCTCATCTTTTTTTTGCTTCCCATCCTTGAAAAAAATTTCTCTCTTTTTTTTCCATACACACAACTTTCACAGAAATCCATATTAACACATTTTAGACCTGGTAAAACATTATTTGAATGAAGTACTTTCATACCTTTTGCACTCATATGCCCAAGTCTATTATGCCACAGTGCTGATTCTAAGTCCACAACAACTGCATGATCTTCTACCTGCTGAACTGCATCAACTGTTCTTGAACATTGACCTTTTTCTATAACAATTAAAGAGTAAGAAGAGCGATTATGACATATTACAAAGATAAGTTGCCTACTTTCACACCTTTTGCTACTACTAAGGCACTTTATGACCTTCAATTTTTATCACTAAATGTAACAACACAACCTTCATCATCTAGTTGCCCTCTTGAAATTAAATTTTTGCTTAACTTTGGAACATGCCTTACCTCGTATTGGCAACAGTTCCCATTAAACAGCTTAATCTTGATCCTTCCTTTCCAACAATCTGACAGGGTTCGTTATCTCCTGAATAAACCAGCCCAAAATCCCCTTGGACATAATCAAGAAAATAACTTCTATGGGGGTAGCATGAAATGAAGCCCCTGAATCTAACACCCAAGAATCATCGGCATTATCAAGGGAAAGAATCAAAGAATCCTCATCAGATTTATTACTTACCACATTTGCCTCTTTACTTCCTTCCTTTTTGTCTCCTTTATTTTTTCGAGACCAGCAATCTTTCTTCAAATGACCCGGCTTACCACAGTACTAGCAATCCCTCTTATCTCTAGATTGGCACCTTTTGTCCTTTGATTTTCCTCATGACTTCCCACGATTTCGAATTGTTTCCTCTCTCCTTTGTTCTACCCACAGCACTACGCATTCAAAACAACGCACGATGTGGATGTTCCACTGAGCTTTTCCCTCTGAATTTCCTCACTCAAATAGCACCAACAGCATCATCAAACTTCAATGTATTTGAACCCGAAGCCAATTGCTAACAGCCATTGCCAAGCTATTCGGCTTTGGGGCAAAGAACACGAAATCCAAAAGAGCCTAACTTTTCATCAAAGTTTACTTTTTACAGAAGTTAATTGATAGTGACATTATTAAACTCATTCAAATGATGCGATGCGCTGACCCACCTTCTACCATTTTCATATTAAATAAACACTTCATAAGAAATACCTTATTTGAGCGAGAAGGCTTTTCATATAACCGCCGGAACATAACTCTTGAGTTATGCTTTGCTATTAATGATATTGAGCATACCCGATTGTGCGAGGAATAGAGCGAATGCTGCCAAGAGCCTTTCTATCAAGATCTCTAGTCCTCATCTAACATTGCTTTCGCGGGTTTCTTGACTTACCAATGGCGCCATAAATCCTTATGATAGAGATGATTATCCATATGCATCTTCCATAGTGATGGTTAAAACATTAAGCTTCTCAACCTTCTTACCCTTGTCTTCCATTGCTCCCACTCAACCGTGAGACTCCCACTCAGCCATGAGACCTTCCTACAAATGATAATTGAAACACAACCCGCTCTGATACCACTTGTTAGGGTTAGAAATGGCAGATCTAACAATTAAATGCAGATTTTAATAAATAAGCAGAACCAAAACATACACATAATAAAATCATAACACAAAATTTTAACGTGGTTCACCCAATCGGGCTACATCCACCAAAGCTACTTGACCATCAATACTTACATTATAAATTCGAAAAACCTATTACAATCTTGCGATAATGTCGTGTTTTTCATCATCTTTGTAATACCCAATTGAACCCCTTTTAACAAGCTTAGAAGCTTCAGTTTGGGGTTCTACAAGGTGAATTTTTTCCTTTTTCATTGGTTTTTCCCTTTTCGGTGATGACGCGAAAAAGTAGGAGGAAATTTTTTCTCGGGGGCTGCTGCCCCCGAACCCCCGCCCAAGGCCCAGCCCGGCCCCGGACCCTGGCGAGGATACATGTTGGGGTGTACAGTATACCATGGACTATACAGTATAGCATGATCAGTTGCCACACACCAACGTGTCTTTGACCAATTAGAGAAGTAAAATGGGAACCATTGGAAGTTAGTCTGTTGTGGCCATTCCTATGAGGAAGATCAATAGACCAAGGACGACATGGATATACTCTGTAATTGTAGATGATGATCGGTTTGATGAACAATCAAATGAATAGTTCAAGGAGTGATCAATGTGTATGAATTCAATTTTGAGTGCATTGTATACTGTAATGTTCTGTACAAGGTTGATCATTGAATCTGCTGCTGTAAATTGACATCAGAAAGATAAGTCTGATCTCTGTATGTAATTTCCATTACTGTAATACAAAGGGGATTTTCTTGGTGTGGTGGATTTTTCTCCCGTAAGGGTTTTCCTACGTAAATCTGGTGTTCATCTGTGTATGTTAATTTCTCTATTTCTTCTATTTCTTTCAAGTGTATCTTAATTGGGTTGTAATTGAAAAATTTAAAAGCACCTCTGCATTCTTCCCTGAGGTTTTGATGTTAGGAGAGTTGTTTCCGCACCTTAGCTTTCCTTACACCTTTAAAATGTAATAATGTGTAAGTTTGAAAGGCTATAAAAGAAAAATGTGTAGCTAAATGCAAATATGAAACTATGTATTATGTTTATCTTCCAAGTAAAAATAAAATTAACACCATCTAGGTTGTTAGGGAACAAAGCTTTATGTTGTAACTTTCAAGTGGGCTTTTCCTTATGTGTATATCTAACAATTATGAGGAATGGCTGTAAAAAATTTATGTTTGTAACTATAATATTAAAATGGAATTGCTTGTAAGTAGATTGTGCAAGTTGTAGTTACAAAAAAATTACCCTTTTGCGAAGCAAACATGAAAAGATTTAGTATTGAGCAGATCGGTTGAAGTCAATGCAAATGTGAATATTGTGAAAATGAAATTGTTGTATCTATTGTATTGTCCTGATAGTGAGTTGTTGTTTACTATTTTTGGAAAGGATATGACTGTGCCTATGTTTTCTTAAAAAGAAAAAGAAAGTAACATATTTTCTATTGTGTACCCATGACACTACACTGTTTATGAATTTCTCTAGTTTATGCTTTAGCACTATATATTAATATTATACAAATTTGAGTTTTATGAGCTTGTAGTCAACCCAATATTTTGTGCATATATGTTTCAAAATGACAAAAACATAAATGTGTGTGCATATGCTATCATATTTAAGAATACCAAGAAGTAAATGAAATGTGTACATTCAATATGAAATGCATTAGTGATAAATGGAAACATTCCCTCTCATTGTAGGCTAGTTATGACATAGATAGTTATTTGAATAATAATAGATCTCTGGTAAATGGCATAATACCTCTTGTTCAACCTTTGTATTTTGTGTCCTAAGGAAATCTTTGATGAATTAAAAAGGAAAGCATAACAATAAAAGTAAATAGTAAGGTATTGGAGCTTAGTTACAACAATGGTAGTTTTAAAAATGAAAGACTGCATTTTCCTTCTTCTCTTTCCTTTTTTATCTATGTTTAGCATAGCCACAAAGGTAATTAGTCTGACACTATATTTTTCTCTGGCTGGAGATTTACCCTAGTAGTGACGTACTGACTTCAAATCTACATTTTACATTGTGAGATTTACTTGTAGAAATCGTTTGTGCAAATGAAACAATGCACAAAATGGTTATGATGTTTTATTCTATTTCATAACAAGCATAATTATTCATAATTATTTATTAAATTGCGACCCTTAAATAGTTGTTATCTATATGTTTATAGTATGAGCGGCTAAATTGCATACCGAGACTTGGACTGTAAACACTCATTAAAATAGACAAATTGCTCTTGTTTAAGAGAATAGCTAAATCTGCAACATATAAGTAGTAGGTTTTTGAGGGCACCTTAGTTGTGAAATTCCAATCAGACAAACTCCCCATTGGCATCATAGTTCCCTTGCCTCTTTGGTAACAAGAAGCATGGGAATAGTGTCTTCCTCATTGACCTAGCATGACTCTTAACTTTGAACTCATTCTAAACCCAAAAGAATATACAACCAACTGAAACCTAGGGATCCCAATAGAAGACGAGATTAAAAAAAAAAAAAATCTTTCTCATTACCGTTTTAGGGTTGGCACCAAGAATCCATTTAAAATGGACAAGTAAGCAAAATTAATTCCTATGGACAACATGACCTATGCTAATTAAGTCTTCACTTAAAACTAAAGCCTCACTAAATGTTCTCGGCTACAAATAATTAATGCAAACAACCTTACTTAAGTGTGGGTGTGAGTTCAATGTTCTTTTTGTTAATTTTTTCTTTCTAAGCATAAATTTGAACGTGATCTGAAATGTTTCTTAAGCAAGACCTATCTATTAAATATTCTCACTAAAATTCTCCTAACCACCCAACTTGCATTCAAATTTGATGTCAAATTAAATTCCATTGCAGTGGTTGGCACCTAGCAACTGATTCTACATGGCCAGCCAATTAAGCATTTATGACTGTCGATTCTTGGTTTCATTTTCCAATTGATCTCCTAGGTCTTTTAATGGTAATTGAATAAATACCATTTTTTATCTGGATGCAACATGTAGAGGGCCTCCAAGTCATAATAATTACTGATGAGTAGGTGGCAGGCTATGTTTTCTGGCATATAAAATAAGTATCAAAACAAACTCCAATGTGCATAAGATCCATTTAAATCCATTTGGTAGTCACACCAACTGCAAACTTTTTGCTAATTAATGCACCAACAAAGCAATTAGCTTGTTGTCTAAACATTTAAATCCTAGATTTTGGTTGCTGCTAGAATTGATCTAGCAAGGAACTTGGTATAATGCTTATAATGATAGCATACTACTCCAAGCTTCCTTAAGTAACAATATAAAGTAAGGAAATTGCATTATTTCATCATGGGTAACACGAGCTACATTGGTGATAATAATAGGAGTCTATGATATCAATAAATGTATTAAATTTGTGATAGGTGTGGTAATGGAAATTTCTTTAAGTATACGGTAGAAAAATAAATGGAGGTGGAAATATCCCCATACTCTTAAAAAAGAAGAAGATTCAAATGAATTAAATAAGGATCCATATGAGGATAAAGACTAATACTAGCAATCACACCTTGGTGTGCAATGGGTACGTCGAAGAGGTGTGGAAGGTAAAACATGGAGAATTTGGTCTATTTTTTTGGGTACATTTGTGCATTACATGAGGCTAATTAGTAGGAAATTTAGAAAATGATATTAAGGTCCCCATGGAAAAGTGGTAGATTAAATAAACTTTTGCATTCACTTATAGGGATCCAAATATGACCTTAACAAAAGCTCTAAATTAGTAATATTATTAGGCTCCATCACCAATAGGTTAATTTTATGTTCACAATAGAGATAGAGTGAGAGAGGGAGAGGAGAGATAGGGATAGAAAGAGAGAGGGAAGGAAGAGTGAGAGAGAGTGAGACAAAGAGATAGAGAGAGGGGGTAAGGATGTAGATATAGAGATGGAGATGTAGATGGAGAAGAAAGGGGATATAGAGAGGAGGAGAGATAAAGAGAGAAGAGAGATGGATATATAGAGATGGATGACATAAATATATATAGGGGGAGAAAGGAGGAGATAGAAAGACAAAGATAGAGATAGGAAGTGATATATAGAGAGGTAGAGATAGGGATATATAGGGGTAGAGAGAGATGAAGAGATAACGAGATAGAGATAGAGGGATAGATGGAAAAATAAATATGGAGATATATAGACAGACAAAGAGCTATAGATATATAGGTATAGGTAGAGGGAGAGGAAGAGAGAGGGAGAGAGATGGATGGATAGAGAGGACATATTTAGAGATAGAAAGGGCGAGAGGAAGATAGCTCAGTAGAGATGAAGATATAAAAGAAAGGAACAAAGAGACAAGTAGATAAAGATATGGAGAGAGGTAGAGGGATAGATAAAGATAGGGAGGGGGGAAGAGAGAGAATGAGAGAGAGGGGGGATGGGGAGGGAGAGGGAGAGGGAGAGGGAGAGATATAGAGATAGAGATATAAGGAGATATAGAGAGGGGGAGAGGGAAAGAGATATAGAGAGATGGACAAATATAGAGAAGTAGAGAGACAAATAGAGATGCAGAGAGATAGAGAGAGAGAGAGATATTTGGAAGGATATTATAATATTATATTATATAAAATATAAATAATAAATAGATACAATATAATGCATAATATTAATATAATTAGTACATATTAAAATTATTAATAAAAGTTAAATACTATTTATTATAAATTAATAAGTTAAATATAATATAATAATTTTATTTAAGTATTATATTGTATAATATTATATTATATATTATACTATATAAAATATAAATAATAACATAATATATATTATATAATATAATATTTATATAAATATAGTAAATTTTATATATATATATATATATATATATTATATTAAAGCATTATACTCTAGCCACATTATGGAGGGTGAAAATATTACCTTGTTAATCCCTCCAAAATGATTACAAACATTGCCAAGCAAATTAAAGTCACCTCATCCATGGAACCATGTGCCTTTGTCATAAGAGTTTATGCCTTTTTAAATGGGTGACCTGTCATGTCAAATACCTGTTCATTTGGAAACACATCATACATGCAACTGTAACATGTCACGTTTCTAAAGCCCACGCTCTTTTCAGCTCTTTGCCATTTGCATTTTTTCCCTACACTATTTGAAATCAACTTTGTTTTTCAAGCTTGGGTATGCAGTAAGGAAAGAACAAATTCAACACCATTTTTTTGCTTGAATGGGTCTCGGTTGGAAACACTGAGTGAACTGTTTGAACTGTTGTTTTTTTCATCTTTCTGAAGTTTCCATGTTTATGGAATACCTTTTCAACATTTGGGCTCTAGTATTAGTTTTTGAAATTCTAACTATGATTTGGACTTGTTTAACTTGTTCTATTGTTGTGTTGCTCTCTAGGATTGTGCAAGCACTGAACCCAAATTTTGAAGGCAGAAATGATCAAAGAGGGATGCGGTGTGGTATATATTTGGTTCTTTGTAGACAGTATATATTTTCATTCTTTGTTTTTTTTTCTTTTCTTGTGTATTGATTATGTGATATTCATGTATTAAATATGATCTGCATTTCATGCTTTACAAATGGGAAATTTTAGTGATGTGTGATCTTAAGGAAGGCTTCCCCAATTAGCTTGAAAGATTACTGAGCACCTGTTCTCTTTTTTATGTGGGGGTGGACCATTGGGACCAAATATTAACTCTTTCCTTTGGACCAATCTTGGGTTTAAGCTTATTGTATTTATCTTGAGGGTATATCTCTTTCTGTTAAGGCACCATATCCAACTCCCCCTCTTAAATTTTTTACCCCTTTGATGCACATTAGCATGTTGTTTGTATTTCTCATATGTTGACTGCAATTTGTTGTTGATCTTCTGGTGCACCTCATGAATGTGTTAAGCAAAATTCTCAGCATCATGACTAATGGGGGTGTTCACTGGTAAATCAAGTAATTCCACTACTTTTTGGTTTTTTCCATAAATCAAGCAAGTGTTGGAATCATATGTAAATTCATCATATGCCAAAATTTGATCTCACTGCTTTGGATTTCTACCAAGCAAGCTTCGTTATAAATTTCCCAAGCATCGATTTAACTACTTCTATTTTCCCATCTGTTTAGGGATAATATACATAACTGAATTGTAACTTATTGTCCAACTATCATGCCCCATGGTAGAGGTGTGGAAAGTCAATTAGGAAAAAAATTATATGCCAAGCTATCTGGTTGCTCAATCTCTTATGGGTAGCTCTGAAGGCATTTCAATCAACCATCATCTATTGTCTGGTACAACTGCTTTGCTTGTCTGCTCTGGTTACTCGTGGATGATAATTCAACGCCAACCATGAGGCAGTGTTTGATTTCCCATGCATCTTCCAACTTAGACAACCCTTGTGAAGGAAAAGGTATTGTGGTGTCAAAACAGCCTATAATACTTTGCATGTGTGAACTATCTATTTTATTCTACACACTATTGTGTAGGGTTTGGGCTATTGTGTTTCATTTTTTCCTACAAACGATGATTCCCTTTGTCACCTAAATTTACATTTTTCTTTCTGAATGTTTTATTTAATGTGTTGTGTTGTCAATGATGCCAGAAATAAAAAAATGGGCAAGATTTTGTAGTAATTAAAAGCTATTTATGGTTATGTACTATTGAGAGCAGCAATGGCATTAATTCCATGAACAACGAATGGTGGATGGCGATAAAGGAGATTGAAAGACGCGCATTTAGACCACGTGGACACTCGCAGAAACATAGGAAAATGAACATGGACGAGATGATTTTGATCGTCTTGCTCAGTCCGTTTGTCGGTTCTTTGATTGGTCTGATGTTGGGAGGAGAAAACAACAAATGATGAAATATATACATATGGCTTAGATTGGATGGCTTATATTAAATATATGGTCTTCCATACCTTCCACCTAAAATTGAAATGTCGATTTAAATATTTCGAAAGATTTTCCTAAAGAGACTTCAAAGAGGGAACGCCTTCACTGTAATTAGTGGAGGTTCACTAAAAAGAAAAAATATATACATTAGCCAAAATTCTCTTTATTTGTGGTCCTCCTCGCTTTAAAAGAAACTAATATTATGTAATAGAATTAATATATTCATTTGTATATGTTATTTCTTAATTTTATATCATTTTTTAAAATTTACTTCTTAGAGTGTGTATATATATATATATATATATTTATGTATTTGTAAATAGTTAGATTAATAATGATTAAAAATAAATATCATATATATATGGTATGTAAATATATAAATTAATAATAATAAATATGAAAGCTTTATAATTAAAGTAAAATATGAATAATTTACTCACCTCCATATTTGAATTTGAATTTCAGGATGGAATGTCGAATGTGATTTTCATCGTTATAGTCATGGTGGCTTAAAAGGATAGGGCTAACAAGTTGTAGAACCCCAACCCTAGACCTGCACAAACACAACAAACAAACACAATGTTAGATCAAATGCAAGTGAGAATCAAGATTCCCCATGAAATTCATTTGAAAAGCTCAAATAGGAAAGAAAATTAAGAAAATGAACCAAGAAAGCAATGAAATCCTACTTTAAGATGCAAACTCTCAATCCCATGGAGGAATTGGTGTCAATTTGATGTGAAAATTGGCCCTTTCCCAACTCCTTTGATGCAATGTTGATGAGTGATCCACTTTGTTGAAGATTCAATTGAGCTCCATGATGAAAAATCTGCATAACCTAGCTAAGACCTTGATAAAATTGATGGAAATAGATATGCTTGAAGATGAAATTGAGTATAATAAGTTTACTCAAATTGTGGATGATCAAAATGAGGAGAGAAGCCTCTTATTTATAGAAATACAAGATGGAAGGATGACCAAAATGAAACAATGTGGGATCATTCAACATCCAATGGGCAAGTGCCACTTGTCAAGATGTGAATGGAGGAAGCTTGAGCACATTTTGATGAATGTGCACAATAAATGTTATTAGGTGGAATTTGAAAATTATGAAATGACATGTTAGAGGGAAAAAGAATGAATTAAATGCCACTTGGCTCAATGCACAAGCACATATAAGAGGGAATGAATATCATGTTGGAAGGACAAATCCACTTGGAGGGATTTTCAAACTTGGAGGAATATTCCCCTAAATATGTCAAGTTGAAAGAAAATAGAGATTTAATAAATTAATTAAATGTATTTTCATGTGCAAGTGGAAAAATCTACATGATTTGGATGATTAGGATTAAATTAATCAAGGTTTAATTAATTTAATAAGGGATTAGATGATGTGACTATTTGATTTAGATTTTTGGGTTGATTTAAATCAAAGTTGAGAGGAAAATTATTTAGACTTAGTTAAATAAATATTTTGATTTATTTAACTAAAGGGGATGATGTTAGATTAAATTAAATAAGGTTTAATTTATTTAATTTAATAAAATGAATTTAGAGATTTAATCAAATAAGATGAATTATTTAATTAAATAGAGACACGGGGTTAATTAAATTAGATTGATTAATTTAATTAACGAGAGAGAATGACTTAATCAGATAAATGATTATTTATTTAATTAAGGGACAAAGAGTGATGATGAGCTAAAGAGATGATTTAGGTTGAAATGATGTTAGTGATCAGGATCAAGTGTATCGATATAACTTTTAATGGTCTGCTATGCTCAAGTTGAAGATGGATTCATCAGGGAACTCTAAAATTAGCAGATTCTTTGAGTACATTGGTGCCTCTTCTAGTTGGTCTACAATAGCTTGACCTTTGATGGCCTTACATTCCACATACTCAATGTCATATTTTGATAGGATCATGACCCACTTGGTCATCCTTCCTGTGAGCATTGCTTTGGAAAGAAGATACTTGAGCGGGTCGATCTTGGCAATGACTTTGATTTTGTGTGTTAACATGTAGTGTCTGAACTTCTATGAGGAAAACACCACTGCTAAACAAGCTTTTTCGATGAAGGAATAATTTAACTCATGCCCTACCATGGTTCATCTGATGTAGTATATGGCCCTCTCTGTTCTGTTTTCATTGTGTTGAGCTAGGAGAGCACTGAGAGTTGCTGCTATTGCTGATATGTAGAGGATTAGAGGCTTTCTTGGGATTGGTGGCATAAGCACTAGAGGTGTGAGAAAATACTCTTTGGTCTTGTTAAAGGAATGATCACACTTGTAGTCCCATTTGTATGCTACCCCCTTATGGAGTAGGTGAGAATATGGGATTGACTTACAGTCTGCTAGCTAAGCTATGAACTAGCAGATGGATTGAAGCCTTCCTTGTAGGCCTCTTAGCTACTTCAAAGTCTTAGGTGCCTCCATCTCGAGGATTTCCTTTACCTTGGCGGGATCTATTTCAATCCCTCTCATGGACACGATGTATCCCAACAGCTTCCCTGATTGTACGCCGAAGACACACTTCTTTGGATTAAGGCGGACCTTGTATTCCTCAAGTCTGTCAAAGATGGCACTTAATGTTGCAATGTGGTCCCTTCTCTTTCTAGATTTTTCCAATATTTCATCGACATAATATTCCACAGTCTTATGGATCATGTCATGAAAGATTAAGGTCATGGATCTCTGATATGTTTCTCCAACATTCTTTAGGCCAAACGGTATCATGTTCCAACAATATGTCCCCCATGGACAAGTAAAAGTTGTTTTGTGTTGATCTTCTTTGGCTATCATAATTTGATTATACCTAGAGAATCTGTCCATCAGTGAAAGCATCTCATGTCCCACGGTCATGTCTACGATCATATCAATGTTGGGAAGTGGGAAGTCATATTTGGAACATGCCTTGTTTAGGTCTCTAAAATTTGTACATATACGGATGCCCCCATCGGGTTTTAAAACAGGAACCAGATTTGATACCCACTCTGGGTAGTCGATTGGTTGTATGAACCTTGTATCAAGTAGCTTCTTCAATTCCATTTTGACTAACAAGGCTATCTGTGGATGCATTTTTATGAGTTTCTATCTAACAGGCTTTCCTTCATGGTAAACTGCTAAATGGTGGACCACAATCTTCGGATCAAGCCTGGGCATGTCAGCATAGCTCCATGCAAAGTTGACATTTCTCTCTCTTAAGAAAGCAGCTAGAAGCTCTCGTTCTTCTGACATCAATGATTCAACTTAAAATTTGATATGCAGAGTTTTCTCTATTCCCAAGTTGACTAGGTTGCACTTCTCGGCCATAACCGCTGACTTTTCCTAATGTAAAGCACTGAGAGGAAGATTGAACCCTTCATCCTCAGGTGCCTCAGAGAGGTTTTCACCGTTGGATGCATCCTTTGTTTTTACTATTTTATGGTCAGAGAGTTCCATAGTGTGGTTTTCACTCAAAGACCTTGAGGTTATTCTCAAGTTTTCACTTTGGTGACTAAAGGATTCAATCGTCTCCTCGTAGTAAGCTTATGTGTCCAAAATGATATCAAACTTAGCCTTGTGATCTTTGCATGGTACTATGCTCCGCAGTCTCATGAATTCTGAGAGCGCCTCATCATTTTCGAAAGTGTCCAGAATTGACAATCCTTGTTGGTTGTAATCGATGAGCTGGGGGTAGACTAGGTTGATTTCATGGGTTTGACTAGTTGACTCAAATGACATGGTACTAATCATAAGGAGAGAGGAGTTCTCAAAAAAGCATAGGTAGGTTAGTTATGGCATCTTCCTCATCACTACTACTACAAACATCGATTATGTCGAATGTGAAGTTGTCTAAAGGCAAGCCAATGGATATGGGTAATTGAAGGGCGACTGTCATTTGCTGAGGAGTTTTGACCTTCTTAACCAGTGGATTTTGGCCACGTATGGTTATACTCGGAGGGGTACATCTGAGGCCAAGATTTATCATTCGCGTCTTAGGAATGACGGGTACTAGAAGCCTGTTGTCATTCTGTCCAAGCCTCTAGTTTCTGTCATAGCCCATGGAGAGCATCATTTGTAAGCCTTTACTGCTATCATCCATAGGTAAGTCAATTACCGGTCTATTTTCTTGGTACAGGAGATGGCATGGGTCTTCTTCTATTACTTCCCAGCTGAGATCCCCCCAACTTCTGAAGCTGGAAGATCCTGCTATGAATGTTTGGGATGAGGAAGCAGCATTTGATTGTGGTCATCCTCGTGACCTGGGAGATTGTGGTAACTCTCCTACCACAAAAGAATTTTTTGGAATTGTATAGTGTTCACACCCATTGTCCTGGATAATGACCTTGATATCGGAGATGGCGGGGATGGCAAGTGTTTGTCACAGAAGTGGAGGCGAGAGTAGTTGGAACAATGTATGGAGTTGATGGACCTTCATCATTTTTAGGCACTTGGGGGATTTTGTAATATTTTTCTTCTAGGCTCTTACAGTAAGAAAAGGGTTTGGGATCCCCATGGATAGTGACCTCTTGGCCTTCGTATGTGAATTTGACACATTGGTGGAAGGTTGATGCCATTGCTTTCATCCCATGGATCCACGAACATCCCAGGAGAATGTTGTAAGGAAAATTGAGGTCAAGGACCTGACAGGTAGTTTCCATAATTGTTTGCCCTACTTAAATAGGGAGTTGAATAGTGCCCTGAGACACTCTTTCCTGATCATCGTAAGCCCTGATTGTAATGCCTTTGCCTCTTTCAATGGAATCTTCTGAGATTCCCAAATTCTTTATGAGCTTGAGGCAACAAATGTTTAAACCTGCACCTCCATCCACCAAGACTCTCTTGACTTTGTTCTTATGCAATAGGACCTCCAAATGGAGGGAAAAATTGTGAGATGGTTGGGTGGGAAAGTATTGATTGGAGAATGTGAGAAGATTTGGGGTAATGATATTTCCGACCATAGCTTGGAATTGTTCAACATCAAGATCTGCAGAGACAGTGGATGAAGCCAATGTTTCCTTAAGGATATTTTTGTGGGCTGATGATATCTTCAGTAACTCCATGATGGAGATCTAAGTTGGGGTTATTTTTAATTGGTCAAGGACATTATAGCCACTAGGAATAGATCTCGGGTTGGAAGTGGGTGCTCTGAGAGGCTGAGATGACCCTGCGATGCTGTTTTTTTTGCCTCTTGTGGTGACTCCACAATCAACTTGGGCTCCTTTGATGGTGATAATAGTGCAATACTCATCTAGGGATGCGATGACATGATCGTACACATGATTCACGCTTTTGAAGATGCCCTTTCCTTTATCATTGTTATTTTTCCCTTTGTTGTTATGATTGGGCATCAGATTCGTGTAGATCTTAAGATTTTGATTTCCTGTTGGTTGTTCCACATTTATGATTTTATCATCAATGAGGTCTTGAATCAAGTTTTTCAACCTCATACAACTGGTAGTTGTGTGTCCCTTGATTTTTTGAAAGTCACAAAGGTGATTTTCATTGTACCACGGTGGTTTCACGAAGGGCTCTTGATAGTTTTCATAGGTGGGGATTGTGATGATTTTTTCTACCACTAGCCCCTTCATGATGGATTCAGCCAATTCTCCAAGGGTTGTGTACTTCCACTTGGGGGAGGTTTTGTTTCGCTGGGGTGGCCCCCTTTGATCGTTCACATTGTTGATTGTTTGATTGCTTGGCTACTAAGTCACAGTGTTAGCTTGAAAATTGTTCTGATTGTTGTTTTAGGGTTGTTGTTGGGGTGCTGGTGTGTTTTGTCGAGGAGCACTAATGACAACTTTGACGTCAACAAAACCATCATTGGTAATATTTCTATTTTTTGCCCATGTGCAAGGTTTGTCGTTATAGTTTGTGGATGGGCGATTTTGTTGTTGTTCAGGATGCGGGTGACCCCCCTTGCGCAATAAGGGCTCGTTCAATGTTAAGCACCTTGGAGATCAATTGGTCGTATGTGGTGATACCTTGCACCTTGAGATGGAATGCCAAGGATCCTTCGAGATTTGAAATGATGGTGCAAACTTGTTGTTCTTCAGGCATAACCCATTTGCTCCTATTGGCCTTGGATCACCATCGTTGTAGGAAGGAAGCAAATGATTCACTTTTACCTTGTTTGAGAGCTGATAGTTCCTCTAGACTGACATCCATACCAATATTGAATGCATAATTTTTTATGAATGTGTCTACTATCTCTTGGAACTTTTTGATGCCTGGAGGGAGGTGAGAGAACCACTCCATGGCTTGGCCAGCCAAAATTCTAAGAAATAGCCGCATCAGATATGTATCATCATATGTGACTTCCATGCAATGCACTTGGAATTCCCTGATGTGATCTTCAGGGTTTCCCATCCAATGGTATTTATCAAATTTGGGGATCTCAAATCCCTTTGGGAATGGTTTCATTGCAAGACTCTTGTTAAACGGATAGGGACACAAGTTGTTGGGTGGCTTCGTGGTTTTCCCTGACTAAAGATCAAGCACTTGTTGCGAGAGCAACTTGATTTGTGTTGTCACATCGTTTTGCGGATCAAGGGGTGGAGTGAAGGTGTTTTGTGGTGGTTCTATTGTCGGTGGGATGGGTGGATTGGTTGGTATATTGATGGATGGTGCTTGCACATTTTGTTGCGCCAAGTATGCTTGCAATTGTTATTGTACCAACAACGCATGTTGTTATTCCTATTGTTGTTGCGCTAATAATGCCTGTTGTTGAGCTTGTTGTTGGTGTTGTACCAACAATGCTTATTGTTGGGTTGCTAGTTGGGTTGCTTCTTGCTGCTCTTGGTATTGCTTCAGCGCTTGTTGGTATGCTTGTTGTTGGGCTACTTATTGTTGTGTGAGGTATTGTGCTTGCGCCTATGCTTGTGCTTGTTCCTGTGCTTGTTGAGCTTGATATTGGGCTCGAGCTTGCACTTGTTCC
>VDFB02094312.1:0-11620 GCA_007258455.2 Sequoia sempervirens
TTCTATGGGGGGTAGCATGAAATGAAGCCCCTGAATCTAACACCCAAGAATCATCAGCATTATCAAGGGAAAGAATCAAAGCATCCTCATCAGATTTATTACTTACCACATTTGCCTCTTTGCTTCCTTCCTTTTTGTCTCCATCTTTATTTTTCTAAGACCAACAATCTTTCTTCAAATGACTCGGCTTACCACAGTACTAGCAATCCCTCTTGTCTCTGGATTGGGACCTTTTGTCCTTTGATTTTCCTCGTGACTTCCCACGATTTCCAAAATTGTTTCCTCTCTCCTTTGTTCTGCCCCTGCTTTCTGCATTCAAAACACTGCCTGATGTGGATGTTCCACCAGAGCTTTTTCGCTCTGAATTTCCTGCGCTCAAAATAACACCAACAACATCATCAAACTTCAATGTATTCCGAACCCGGAAACATAATTGCTACATGACCATTACCAAGCTATTCCAGCTTTCAGGCAAAGAACATAGAATCAAAAGAGCCTTAACTTCTTCATCAAAGTTTACTTTTATAAAAGTTAATTGACTGGTGACCATATTAAACTTATTTAAATGATCAGTAACTGACCCACCTTCTACCATTTTCATATTAAATAAGCGCTTCATAAGAAATACCTTATTTGAAGCGGAAGGCTTTTCATATAACTTCGCCAGGGTTTCCATCAACTCTTGAGTTGTCTTTTCTTTTGTAATATTAAAAGCGCCACCAATTTGTAGGGGCGCATAGACAAATCTTGCCAGAAACCTTTCTATCCAAAATATCCCAGTCCTCATCAGACATTGCTGCGGGTTTCTTGGCTTTCCCTTCCAATGGCCGCCATAAATCCTTCTGATAGAGATAGTCCTCCATCTGCATCTTCCATAACTGATAGTTCTTCCCATTAAACTTCTCAACCTTCTTACCCTCGTCTGCCATTTCTCCCACTCAACCGTGAGACTCCCACTCAGCCATGAGACTTTCCTACAGACGTTAATAGAAACACAACTCGCTCTGATACCACTTGTTAGGGTTAGAGATGGCAGATCTAACAATTAAATGCAAATTTTATATAATAAACAGAGAAACTAAAACATACACAGAATAAATCATAACACAAAGAATTTAACGTGGTTCACCCAATCTGGGCTACATCCACCAAACCATAGCCATCCAATACTTTTATTATCCAGTAAAAAACCTATTACAATCTTGCGAATAATCGCGTTTTTCATCATACTGAAATACCCATCCGAACCCCCTTTTTACCAAGCTTAGAAGCTTCTAGATTTTAGGGTTCTACAAAATCGGAATTTTCTTTTTCCATTGATTTTTCCCTTTTTGGTGATCACGCGAAAAAGTAGGAAGAAAATTTTTCTCGGGGGCTACTGCCCCCGAACCCCTGCCCGGGGCCCAGCCCGGCCCTGGACCTCGGCAAGGACAGGGGGCCGGGGTGTACAGTATACCATGGGCTATACAATATAGCATGATCAGTCGCCACATACCAACAACTACTAGAACTATGATGAAAGAATCTAATGTACCAGATGTGTATTGGAGAGACGTGATACATACTACTGTTTATGTTCTTAATAGAGTTTAGATCAAAGAAAACAACACAAAGACACCTTTTGAGTTATGGATTGGTAAGATTTCCACTATGAAATATTTTAAGGTATTTGGAAGTAGATGCTATTTAAAAGAGATAATGAAAATATTGGAAAGTTTGATGCTAGATGTGATGAAGGAATATTTCTTGGTTACTCTACCACTAGCAAGGCATACATATGCTTTAACAAAAGATTATTGAGAGTGCTAATGTGAAAGTTGATGAAGGCATACATAGACCTATTGAGATAAGTCAAGTTAAACCTGATGATCTTATTTGTGGACATATACTTGAAAAAAATAAAGAGAAGGAAGAAGAAGAAGAAAAAGTAGTAGAAGAAAAAGTGAATGAATTGAAACCTATTATTAGGACTCCTAAATATGTACATAAGAATCATCCAAAATATTAGATAATTGGAGACAAGAGTGAGGGTGTAAAGACAAGAAGCAAAGTTGTAGCTGAGGTAAATTTTTGTTTACTCTCATAAATAGAACCAAAATTTGTAAAGGAAGAATGTGAAGATGGAAGTTGGATGAGAGTTATGAAAGAGGAACTGCAACAAATAGAAAAGAATTAGAAATGGGAAATAGTCCCTAGACCTGTGAACAAGAATGTGATTGGTTCTAAATGGGTGTTTAGAAAGAAACTAAATGAAAATGGAGTAGTAAGGAATAAGGAAATATTGGTATGCAAAGGATATTAACAAGTTTAAGGCATAGATTTTGAGGAAACATTTGTCCTTGTGGCATGAATGGAAGCTATCAGAATGTTTTTGGCATTTTCTGCACACAAGGACTTTAAGGTATATTAGATGGATGTTAAGTCAGCTTTTTTGAATGGTGAGTTGGAGGAAGAAGTGTACATGGAGAAACCTAAAGGGTTTCAGTTGTCTAACAAGATGAACATGGTTTGTAAATTAAAAAAAGTGTTGTATGGATTAAAGCAAGATCCCAGAGCTTAGTATGCAAGATTGGACATATATCCGAAAAAATAAGGATTCAACAAATGTTCTGTTGACAACAAACTCTACTTGAAAGTGCAAGGTAATAAGATGTTGATTGTAGTTGTTTATGTTGATGACATCATTTTTGGAGGAAATGAAGGCATGTGTAAGAAGTTTGCTAGAGAAATGTAGAAAGAATTTGAGATGTCTATGATTGGTGAATTGAATTTCTTCCTTGGTCTACAAGTGAATCAAACTGACAAAGGGATATTTATTTCACAATCCAAGTATGTAAAAGAGTTGTTGAAAAGGTTTGGGATGGAGGATTCTAAACCGGTTTGTACCCTGGTAACTAAATGTAAGATGAGTAAGGATGATGAATCTACTAAGACTGATAAGAGCAAATACAAATCCATGATTAGCGGATTGTTGTATCTCACTGCTATTAGACCAAATATTATGCATGCAATGTGTTTAGACACTAGATTCTAAGAAGATCCTAGAGAATCACATCTTATGGCTGTAAAAATAATATTTAAATATCTTAAAGGCATGTCAGATTATGGACTATGGTATCCTAAGAGTAATGATTTCACCCTGAGTGCTTATACAGATGCTGGTGGGGTTGGATTTGTAGATGACCAAAAGATTACCAGTGGTGGTGCTTTATTTCTTGGTGGGAGATTGGTTTCATGGTTGAGTAAGAAGCAAGACTCAATTTCTTTATCCATATTAGAGGCTGAATGTATTGTTGCCACATCCTACTACACACAAGTTTTGTGGATGAAGAAAAATATAAAAGATATTGGTGTAGTATGTGATGAACCTATTTCTATTTTCTGTGATAATACAGGTGCAATAAACATTTTGAAGAATCCCATTATGCATTCAAGAATGAAGGACATATCTATCAAGTATCATTTTCTGAGAGAGAAAGTGCTGGAGAATGAGGTTAGATTGGAATATGTAACTACAAAGGAACATATTGCAAACATATTTACTAAGGATCTTCCGAAGGATACTTTCAAGTATCTTAGGGAGAGGTTGGGGTTCCTAGCCCTCCTAACTAGGTGCACATGAAGGTGCATCAGTCTAGTGAATTCACAGATTCTTCATTTACCTAGACTGATTGATGGGTCTACTCTATAGGGGGAATAGAAAAGATTTTCATTGTTGTAGTATGAGTGTACTCCTAAGGGGGAGTAATTGGAGAAATTATTCTTTTCCATTGATGTCAAAGGGGGAGAAAATGTTATGTGTTTCCATCAATGAAAAAGGGGGAGATTGTTGCAAGTATGAGCTTGTTTGGTGGTGTTGTCATTAATGTTGTAATTGATGCCAACACTATTCAGTATGTTGTAGATTGTACATCTATGGATGAGATGTTGTTGAGATGTTGTGAGTACATGAAGCTACCTTAATGGTGTTGAAAATATGTTGGTGTGATGAGTTTCCAAGTGCTTTTGAGAAAATTAAACAAAGAAGAGAAGTCAAAGTGTTGAGTGTGTTCAATATGTGCTCTGGTACATGCTCCACATTTCTCCTATGTTTATCCTATGCCTGTGTGAATTTGAAGCTGTGTTGATGATGATCTGATGATGATATAGTCTGAGTTTTAGTTTTTGGTGAGATGGTATGTGAAATTTGTGTCCACCGGTATATGTGTTCAACCGACAGAGTTAGTGTTCTATGGACTGGGAGAAATATGTTTGTTTTGTAGTTCTCCATTGCTTTGTTTCAGATCATGCGGATCTAGGAGATGCCTTGTGAAGGTATTTCCTATGCTTTGGTGAAGAGGTTTGGAGTTTGGTGATCCGAAAATCATGTTTTAGAATTTTTGTGTGTGTCTACAAAGCTCAAATTGACTGGTGAAAGGAGTTAAGTGTTTGAAGTCTATTATTTTTGTTACGGATGTATCTGGAAGATTTTGAGATGTATTGTCATGTATAATGAAGCATATTGGGTCATCCGTATGTCATCTTCTTATTGGAAGAATGTGCATCATTGATAATTTTTGTTTTCATTAGGTTTGGATGACCTAGTGTTTACACTTCATTCGAAGAATAAAATTCAACTAAGGAAGCATGTAGATGGTTCAAGAAAATAATTTTATTGGTCCACTCTTATTCCTTTCCACTGTGGGAATTTAGAGTTTCCGACCTAATTTGAATTTATGAAACGATGTATTGTGGTTGACCTTGGTAAATGTTTCTAAGGTTGAGAATAGTATAAAAGCAAGGCAAGTTGTGAAGAATTGTATGACAGTGTGATGAAAAGTGATGAAAGTGTGCCACAAATCATAAGAGCGGAAATGTGTGTGAGTGAGTTGTGATAGCATATTTTTAGTGTGCTGAAGGCAATGAATTAAAGGTTTTTGTAATCCTATGAATGTGATTTAATTGTTGTTGTGGATCTTTTGTTCTCTTTTGTATCTGTAGGAAGTGAGCCTCCCTTTTGGATAGTGAGTCCTTTGTAGGCAGCGAGCCTTTGTATTTAGTTTATAATCTTTATATTGTGAGTTAACCCTCACCATGGTTTTTCCCTTATTGGGTTTTCCATGTAAAAATTTGGTGTTCATTATGTTGATTTTCTTTCTATTATTTATGTTTCATGTGCATATTTAATAACAAAATAGTACAGTTGAAGATTTGATAAGTGATAAGTATAAATTTGTGTGACAACTAATTCACCCCCCTCTTAGTTGTCCTATGCCTATTTATCAAGTTTTTGCAACTTCTCATTTTATTTACTGCCTCATTTCCTATTAAAGAATAGGGATCAGAGGATGAATTAGCTTAAGATATCAGTTGAGGTGGCATATCAAAAATTGATTCTAGGCATTCAATCAAGACTTGAATTTTCATTTTTTAATTAATCTTTTACTTTATTTTTCCTTCTTGGACCTCTCAACCATGCTTGCTACAGAAGCTTGGAAGATTTGTACATCCCCATCCCCTTTAGGGGTCACAGGTCAATTATGCCAACATCAAAGTCATTGGCTATGGCCTGAGTAACTTATTTTTGTGTGGTGGGATGAGCAACTTCCAGGCATGAGTTTCTTGATACAGTATCATCAATTAATTGGGTAGTAGTTTTCAACTTCTTTGAATTTGGAGTTATCTAGAGCAACCCTACCATATCCTACTTTGGGAGATGCAGTTGTACATGTTTCCTTTTTTCTGGATAGAGTGTCTTCCAACCAAATAGGAGTACTAGGGATGTTGGTTGTTTTGGAATTGGAGGAGCTAAAAAGTATCCTATTGGTGGGGGGAGTATCTATTCAAACATCCTCTAATGGGCGTGAAGAAGGTTTCTCATTTTAGAAGATCACCGACCTCCTTGTTAGGTGATGACCGAGGTGATGGGGAGGTAGAACTAATATCAATATTTCTTAAGTCAATTCTTCCTTCATCCCCTTTATCCTCGTCCAGATTGGGAAAATTAAGGAGGTCTTCTCTGCAAGTTGGCTGAAAAATATCCTTGTTAAGGGGTTCTTCATCTCCATCAACCTAATCCCTATATTGTATTGGTTGTGGAGAAACTTGAGCGGTCCCTACAATTACAGAGGGTTGACCACTATCTCCTACTTGTTGAGTGTTTTTTCATTTGGTATTAAGATGGTATTGCTCTATATTCTTCTTAGTAACCCACTCCTTTGTCCTTTCTAGGAGATGAATAGTCCTTGCTTCGATTATTTATTTCTCTTTACTAATCTAATCCATTGCAGGAATGTGTCAATTGGCTATTAAGTCTATGAAAATTGGGTCCACTAAATCTAACCCATCATCCTCAATTCCTTGCACATCAAAACTCAAATTATAAGTGATTATTTGTCTTAAGGATAGTCTCATCCAACTCCTTCTTACTTCAAATTTATCAAAACAATCTACCCAATAGTCCTCTAGAGTAGGAAGTTGAAGAAAACTAGGACCTAGCATCAAATTATCTTTAACATAATCCTTAAGATCGAAAGGAAAGCGTTCATCATAAGTCTGTAGTTTGTATCTAGTAAATTTATTTTTCTATATTGAGGGAATTTGACATGAAATCACATATACAAGGTAGAAAACCAACTAGTAATTGTACTATCATCCTTCTCTGCTCCTGACATCTCTTATTAACGTCCACTAGCTACCTCCAGACTTCAATCATGACAAACTTATCTTTTGGGTGCCTTGGGAGCTTGATGGGAAAACCGGTAAATCTAGTAACTCAAATATAAGAAAACCTCTACAATTGAAAAAAATGATTGCCATAGTATTTAACAAATTGCATAGGCTCAGGTGACAACCACATTTCAATCTTCCCTCATAGTTCTCTAGTTACTATCATAGTGAAAGTGTTTGATATTATCTTTTGATGAAAGAAGCTCTTAGTCAATTTTAGTTTATCTAGGAACTCAAAAATTGAAACCTAATCATGAGGGAGATTACTAGGTCTTAATCCTAGCCAAGGTATAGTATTTGCAATAACATAAATTAAATAGGAGGAAATGAAGAATTCCCTATCAACCTAAAAGTAAACTAGTTGGTTGTGTAACCTATCACTGATAAGTATTTCCCAATCTAGAAATTGAGTTCCTTTGAGCACAATATGGACAAAGAAATACATCCATTCTTGAAAGAAAAAAGCATCTTCATTTCCTATGAATCTTTGAAGCAGAAAAATAATGTTAGATATCTCTTCTACAAAATGATTCTTGCGTAAATTCTGAGGTAACTGAGATTTTCCTCCTCTAGGTTTAGCCAACCAGTTCCTTGTCATTATGTTTTGATAGTATCCCTTCTTGAGTGAAAACTCAATTTGAGCATTGGTGAAGTCTACGGGCGTGTAGGATTCTCTTTTAGGGATTTTCAAGCATGAAGCAAGGGTGGCTCTTTGGATTTTGAATACCATCTGGTTATCTTTAGTTCTTATTTCCCATGTTTGAGCATCATAATTCCTTATGCACTCTAAAATCAATTATGGGAATTGAACAACTAATTGAAAGGTGGTTGCTTCTACTAGTCTAATCTCAATTATCCTTTGTGTGATAGGTGGTGGACTGGGAGCATTGAATTTTTCTTTAAGCTGATTAATGTTCACTGGCCCTAGCTTAGTATCTCCTATTTCTGGCATATCACATGTATGGTGTACTCATAACCTTGACACTTATATTTGGCCATTTTTGGATTACTAGGGTTCAAACAAATTTTCTCCAAGTAATTTAAAATTTAGGGAAGAACAAGCCTAATAATTATGTGCTCATAAGGAAAAGATAAGGACAAAAATACCTCAGAATGATCCTAGATTTTGAGGGTAGAAGTTTGCATTGGTACGCTCCCTTTCTTCACATTTTCTAGAGTGAATGTCATAGTTGGAAAATGTCTGTTCTTGGCATGAATTTCTCTTTTAATTCCTACGAGAAGTGTGCAAGGAGATAAACATTAAGTACAACTCTTCTCGTGTCGACACGTGTCAGCTTTCATGTCACTATCTCAATATAACTTCTTTTCTAAAATTTGAAAAGGAATGGTTGTGCGGGTAGGGAAGTAGGTAGTTCACATAACCTTATAAACCACAGCTCAAGTTCATACTTGGCTGCAAAGTACTACAGGCTTAATGAAATTAACTATTTTTCTTTCTAGGCGATAAATGTGAGAGTTTGATGAACTCAATAATGCATCAATGCTAATACTATTTATGTTAAAAAATAAACCAAAGTGGGAATTTCATAAGTTCACCTAATTGACAAAAACACCATTGACACTTCAAAAAAAGTAGGAAGCTTCATGGGGTGGGTGAAGGGAGAGTTAGAGTAACTTAATGAAACACTGCTAGAGTTATGTCAGACACCCAAAGCATCGCCAATATATGAATTAGCCAAACATTGAAAGATAAAGATGATTTTTTTTTTTGGGAGGGGGAATTAGGTAAGAAATGGCTCAAATTGGGGATGAAGAATCAAAAGGATGAAGCAAAGAACCATGATATAAGCTTAAATGGTCAATTTATTATCCATTGAGCAACAAAGTCAAGAAATGATCAAAACTAAACTCTTAGACATGTAGAAGGCACAACAAAATTGAAAGAAAAAAACCTAAGCTAACTATTTACAAAGAGAAAACCCTAGAGGTGAACTCAGAGATGGTAGAGCTTGAGATCTTTCTCATTGTAAGGAATAGTCAAAGGAGTGTCATCAGGATAAGCCAGATGAAAGGTATTAAGTTCACATTCTTGAGTTATTTTGAATGGGATAGTCTAGAGAAAATAAAATTTCCTATAAACACCTTTGGGTTCCTTTGTCCCATAATAATACTAAGTGTCCAATCATAAAATTCCTTGGCTTGGATCTTCTATCAAAAATATTTTTGAATTTATCCTGATGCATGCTTATTTTCTCCACCATCTCATCATGTTGCTCTTCAATTTTGGCCAAGTATAGGATTCTCTATACCAAGGCATCACAAAACTCTTGGTCCTCAATCATAGTCTATAGTTTATAGGCAGATAGCTCCAATGAAAGGGGAAACACACTTCCCACTCTATAAGCCAACTCAAAAGGAGTCATCTTGATTACCTTCTTGGGGGAGATCCTGTTAGCCAATAAAGCTTCATAGAGTTTCTTATACCAATTCTTTTGATTTTCATTCACCAATTTCCTTAATATATTTACCATGTTTTTATTGTTGGACTCATCTTGACCATTCCCTTGAGGATAGTATTCTACCAAGTGTGATAAGGAGATTCCATAGTCATAGAAAAATAGTGTTATCTCATTGGAAGAAGAACTCATTGTGTTATCAATCACCGACTTGTAATGAACTCTGAACTTGACTAAAATGTTTTCTTTGATGAAGTCATAGACCACTTATTAAGTAGTCCTCTTCATAGGAATCACCTCCACCCATTTGGTAAAGTATTTTGTCATTGTAATAATGTGAGTGTGACCTCCACTTGACTAAGAAATAATAGGTCCTATGAAATCTAGACCATATATTTCAAAGGGTCCATCAATTATGATGGGTCTAAGGGGAAGCATTTCCAAATGAAGTCGACCTACAAATAGTTTTCTTTTTTTGCATTTTGCTACCCAGTAATAGGAATCTTTGAACATTGTTTTCCAATAGTAACCATACCTCGTAATACTAAAAGAAGTCAAAATTGAAGAAAAATGATCCCCACATGCATCATTATGGAAATTCCTGAACAACCTCTCCTTCTAACTTTTGTCTACATATTTCAAAAACACACCATCTAGTCCTCTCTTATATAGAGTGTCTTCCCAAATAATGTATTTGGATGCCTTCAAATTTAGGTTCCTCTTCTCCTTCTTCAAAAGATACTTTGGACACTCTCCATAAGTAAGAAAATAGGAAATGTATGAGAACCACTCATCATGAAGGCTAATGATTAGGACCAAAGGAAGGTCTTCCACATCCTTCTATTCATTATGCTCTTCTGCCATTAGTTTACAGAGCCCTTTTCCTCTGACTAGCTTTGTAGGCTTAAGATCCAAGTTGGATTCTTGTAATTTAACAATCCAAATACCCATTCAATTGTAACCGACATCTTGTTGGGTAAGGATGTTTTTGATAGTAGGGTTTGGTATGTATACAACTGAATCTGAATGCAAAATATAAAAACAAAATTGCTTAATTGCATTTACTACTACAAAAGCATGCTTTTCTATCTAAGAGTAGTTGAGCTCATGCTTTTTCAATGGGACACTCACAAAGGCTATGGGTGCTTACACATTCTTTTCATCAGCTTGAAGTAGAATGGAAAATACAATATGTTCTAAGGCATAAAAATAAATAATGAAATCCTTTTTAAAATCAGGATGTACTATAACAGGGGCCTAGGCAATGGATTCCTTGATGTAATTGAAAGCCTATTTTCCATATTCGTTCCAATTAAAAACCTGTTGCTCTCTAATCATTTCCACTATATGTTTGGTTATCTAAAAAATGTATAGAACAAATTTTCTTAGAAAATTAACTTTCCCAAAGAAAGAATTCACACTAGTTTTACTAGAAGGAAGGCTTAATTGAAGGATAGCCTCGACTCACTCAGGATCTATTCTAATCCCTTCTTTGGACACAATATGGCCCAAAAAGAAGTTACTCTGAACACATACTTCTTAGGATTGAGGGAGATGCAATGCTCTTTACACCTTTGAAACACTTGCTCCAAGTCCCTTAGCTGATTCACTCTCTTTTTGGAGAACACTGTCAAGCCATCTAGATAAATGATAATGATCTTATTCCTAAGGTCTCCAAAATAAAAGTCCATGGCTCTTCGGGATGTTGATCCATAATTAATAAGCCCAAAATGAATCCTATTTTAAGTGAAATTTCTCCAAGGCATAGTGAACACAGTCTTATGCTGGTGTTCTTCCGCCACACTAATCTAGTTATAGCTAGAAAAACCATCCAACATAAACATCATTTCTAAGAAAAAAATTATTTGGAGGATGTGATCCATGTTGGGAAGTGGGTAATTATCCTTCAAGGATGCTTGGTTGAGATTTTTCAAGTCCACATAGATCCTTATTTTTCCATTCTTTTTACAGACTAGAACAATGTTGGCTACCCAAGTTGAATGGTGAATGGGGTAAATTATTCTAGCTTTCAACATTTTGTCAATATCCCTAAAAATGATATCAATTTCCTTAGGTTTATAATTTCTTTATTTATGTCTGAAAGTAGATATTCGAACCTTCAATGGAATGTGATGTTGAAATTTTCCTCCCATAAAATTCTAAAGGTCATCATAGCACTAGGCGAAAACTTCCTTGTACTTGATGAGCAGGGCTGTCAACTTTTCTCTTTCCTCTGGAGAACAAAATTTTCTAATATAATTTTTTTTGGGAGAGTCAAGACTCTTGATGTCCACTACTTTAAAATATCCAAAACTATTGATAGATTCACTCATTTTTTGTTTAATAGATCGATCATGCCAGTCAAATAGATCTTCCAAGGAAACTATTCCTTTAGGGATCTTATTTCCTTTCAACTGTATGACCCCATCCTTCAACTCACTAACGTCATTAGGGAAAAATTATTTACACTCATTGGAGCTTCCTTCAAACAATAT
>VDFB02094313.1:0-60412 GCA_007258455.2 Sequoia sempervirens
TATATAAATGAGAATCAATAACAACTATCAGAGTCATCCATCAACAAAATATTTATTGAATTTCTTGTAATATTTAACAATGTGACAATCTTTAGATTAAAGTGTGGCTCTTTTTGTTATTTTTTGTGGATGAAATCCTCAACTACAGTATGGTTCTGTGGATTGAGACTTGCTGCTGTAACTCCTCCTATCCAGTTCTGCTCTGTTTTAACACTCTATCATCTCTTTATGTTGATTGAGCATTGATGTATTCCCTATTTTTTATTTATTGCATTTGAACTGTTTTTCAAACCAAAAAAAATAGAAAAGCTGACTCTATGAGAACAGTTAATAACTTAGAGAGTCCCCCGTGAACAAAAATATTTTTGCAAAATTTGAAATATTGAAAAATGTCACTATCTTTGGGTCAAATGCAACTAAAAATGTGGCTGTTTTAGTTCCCTGGCTCTTTTCTTGCTTGTTCTTTAGACTTTGAACCACACATCAGGATTAAACATTTCTTGCATTATAGTTCTGTGGATTGATACTCATTTGCTTTACTTTCTCCTATTTAGTTCTGGTATGTTTTGATGCTTTACCATCCCCTTAGGGAAATTGAGCTCTGATGTATTTTCCTATCTTTTCTTTCATTTGAACTGTTTTAAAACAAAATACTAGTCCTCCTAATCCTGATTAGATATTAGCTATACTAAATTAAAGAAAACACAAGCACAAATCAAGTGATATATTTAGATTGCTTCAAGGACTATGTAGGAATTTACAACTACAAACAACTTATGATAGAACTGACATGAAATTTCTATCAAAAATATCAAAGCACAAAGTGGCCAATACAATTTGAAAATCCTGTAGGCACAAGAAATAGAATGAATTGATTGCACAAGGATGAAATTCAGAAAAATAATGCAAAATGGCCTCCATCTTAAATGCCTAACACATGTAGCAAAAATTTTACGAGTACATTTTCCTTCAGAATATTTAAATATATCTAATAGAGAATGTATCATTCATGAACCTCTAGATCGCACATTGGCAAGTAGTAAGCTAAAAACTTTAAACATCAAAATTGAAACGAAAAAGGGAGCATACACACAGTATTGAGATAACACAACCCCAATTCACATTAAATGTACTGTTCCCAAGAAGACAACCTTCGAAAATAGATGACTTTTCAAAAAATTAAAACTGGAATAACAAACAAAACCAAAAAATCCTACTGAAAATTAAATTTGATCAGAAAATATCAAAATTGCAAACCCTTATCAATCAAAATACATACTAAGAACAACAAATCCAACCATCCTTAATGCTGTTTTGAATTATGAAATCCTCAAAGACTGAAAATAATCAAATTACTGATGTATGTAAGCTGGAAATGTATGAAACCCTTGTATATTGCTCCTACATGGATTATATATTAACTATGAGGGCAGATCCGAACTATTAGAGACTGTTATGAAGCTAGAACCTTCATACAAACTTTATAATTTGGTCATACATGACATATCTGACTTCTATGGTAATTGACTTAAAAGCTGTCAATCAGCAGCAAATGATAAAGTGCCCTCAAACCTATGTTACCAGATCTGCCTAGTGACCAACCAGATCCAAGTCCAATTCAAACCGGATTTGTGTTTGGAACAGTTCCCATGCGGATCCTAACAAGGCATGGCCATGGAGGGTTGGGTTCATTTAAAACAAATCCAAGCACACTCAAGAAGGTTCCAGACAGATCCCAATTAACCTACAAAGAACTAGTCACATTTTTGACAATTTGTTGCTTTATTTTTTCACCTTTGACTTTGATTTTGATTTTGATGGCAAGCATTTTCAGACTTAACTTGTAGAGTGTTTAGGCGAGTGTTTGACAATTTTTAGTGAGTCAGTTTAAGCCCTTGACTTGTGCCAAGCATGAAAAACATGGATTACACTCCAAAAATGTTTTTTTTTTGTTTTATAAGCATTGTTCTTTCACCTTTTGAAAAATTATGAAAATGTTGTGCACCATTAAGGTCTATGTAGACCCCACAAGGGGCACTACCCTTGAGCCTACTAGATGTGTTGCCCCTAGAACTCCACAAGAGGCACTACCCCTAGACCCCTACGAAGTTGTGGGATATGGTGTAATGTCCCCTTCCTAGCCTATTCAGCAATTTAGCAGTGTTAGCCTATTTAGGAGTTCCTGTAGGTTAACGGGGTGTTGGTTAGGGAACTTTGGTGACAGTTTATCCAACATGGTGTGGTTGGGAGTTGCACAATGACCCTTTTTGGTGCATGTTTGGTGTTTTCTTCCATACTTACTATTTTTAGTAAGTCAGTCTCAAGCACCGATGGAGCCAATTGTCTATCATGTTATTTTGAGAATTCTCAATGGATGTCATTTTCAATATTATTTTGGCTTTGGATATAGTGTGGTGAATTTAAGTTAAATCACAATAAGTTATAAATAATAAAGTTAAATTAAAGTCTTTATCTTTATTTTAATAAAAGACTATTGTGGGCACTAAATTTAAAGTGAAATATGTAAATTTAAAAGATATGGTCCTATAATGTCCCCTTCCACTTGACATCTCTCAGTTCTTGAGATCAGCCTATTATGTGACACTCGTAGGCTGATAGGGTGGATAGAGGGTCTTCTTGAGGCATGGCTTGGCTTTAGTTATCAGAGATATTCAATTTGGCTTTCGTTCGGGATCTTTTGGACGTCATTTGCTTGACTTACTATTTTTAGTAAGTGGAGACACTCAGCGGAGCACCCCTACTATTTTTAGCAGTATCGTCTAGTCATATGCAGATTCAGTCACTGATCATCCAGCTTCAGACAGTTCGTCAATTGGACTTATATTGAGAGAGATATTAATATTTATTTGCCTAAATAAATATTAATTAAATTGAAGCTTCTATTATAAAATTATAATATAATTAAATATTATTAGCTTAAGTGCCCTTTTAAAGGGGGTCGACCATCATCAAGAAGGGGCCACTTTTTAATTAATGATTATAAATAAAAGGGCGTCCAAACTATTGAAAGATTAAAAGTGAAATTTTTTTATTTTTATTTTTTTTAGACTGCAGGAATCGGGTAGCACGACCCCCTATAAACTGCAGTGCGCCTGGTAAACTTTTTAACGTGACCGGCGGCACTGGCGCGACACGCCCTCCGGTACCACGGGGCGGGGGGAGACTAGAACTCGTGACCAGCAGAGCCGCAACGGAATTACTTAGCCAACCGAGCTAGGGCCCCCGCCAAGATTAAAAGTGAAATTCAAGTTTTATTTAAATGATGCTTTTTTGAGGGAAATTGACCTAATTGAGAAGATATAAGTTTTCTTTGTGAAAACTTCATTCATTATGTTATACAAATCGATTTTAGCCAATTTCTTCTTCAGAGAACGAAGCCTAGGGTTTCAGTTGTCTTTTGCATTAGAGAACGAGCCATCTTCAGTGTTTGCAATTCAGAGGCTATGAAATATCAGCTGATTTATTGCCTGCCAGTTGAATAGCTTCATTCAGAAGTTATTACAGAGCCTATTGAGAAATTATTCTTTAGAGTTTGACTCAATATTCGTCAAGAAAAAAGGTGAATCATTGAGCGGCTAGGTTAATGCTTATCTCGCACAGTATTCGAGGATGTACGGATTTTGCACTTGCTGGTACAGGCCGTACTTTTTGCTGCAGCAAAGGCCGTACCACTTCTTCAAAGCAGATCGCCTTGCCTTTTCATCATCTGGCTTCACCAATTTGGGCACCTGGGTCTCTAGCATCATCTGCAATGCAAATTTGTCGAAGAAAGACTGCCTTTGGATTGGCCGTACCATTTCATGCTTCCTACAGGCGGCTGCAATCAGGTTTTTAAACATTATAATTTGCTTTGCCTTTTTGTATGCATGTTAGGGTTTCGCCATTGCAATCATCGAGAAAGAATAATAAACCTATTTGCTATCGATTCAGAAGTTTATCTGCTTCAGTTTTCACTTCTTGTATTTATTTAAGATTTTAGAAGTATTTCATTCCAAAAATCGCATTTTATCTTTTATGCAAAAACCAAAAAAATCAAAACAAACAAAAAAAAGCAAAAAACAATCAGTTCTCGAATCGTGAGAAAGCGAGTTCCTACAGGTCCTTTTTATGTTTGGGCGCCACATTGAGAAATTAAAAATTAAAGATTTAATATTTTAAAAGTGAAAAGCAAATGGGGGCGTGGGGTTTTTGGCATGATATAAAAAGCTACATTTGAGAAATTCATTCTTTATGTGGATTTTGGTATGTGAACACTTCCATTGTTGCAGAAGCTTTCTTCAAAAGCGTTTGTGGAGATGAAATTCCTCGCAGTTGACATCTCTGACAATGGTGAGAGATCCAATCTTGGGGATTGATGGCAATTGCCATTAAAGAATCATTGTTGGGCTTTATTGTGGAGGTTTTGGAAGACTTTCAGCTTTAAATATTCAAAGTTTGTGCTAGAATAATGAACAGCAGGGTTGTGGTGTTAATTTCAAATCGGACATTCTTCCTTTGGCTAGTCGACCCTGTTGTACCCAAAATTAAAATTTTTGCTTCATTAAGGCAATTTGGTAAAATGGTCAAAATCTTGTAAAAATTGTCGTCAAAAGTCATCGGATGCGTATGTTTTTACATGCATGCTTTTTTGCAGCTATAAAAGAGGAAGTCATCGTTTGATGCAAACGAAGTCATTTTTGATGCAAACGAAGTCAAATTTTTGCATGTATGGTTTCCATCTTCGCGGATCGACTCCAAAAAAATAGGGTTTCGCATGCAAAGTGCTTTTTCATCTCCAAACTTTACTCAAGAAAGCTTTGAGCATTCATTCTTCACAATTTCCATGTTAGCTTTCAAAGGAAGAAACATAAAATTTTCTTCTCATCAAGATTTGGAGGCTCAAACGAAGTAGATTTTTTATTGTTCTTCGTGGATTCAAGATTGGGAAGCACAAAGGCACGCTTTTGCATGGTTTGTTTTTCTAGGGCATCACATTTTAGAAACAGGTGGTCAAAATTTTCAAGTTTCATCGATCTGGTCCTGCTAGTTTTTCACTCCTCTTGAAGATTGGAAAATTTTTAAAAATTTGCATGTCGATCCCTATTTTTTAGGAAATCACGCATGTACGGGAAATCCTCAAATTTTTCAACATCTGAAGATCTGGGTCTCTTCAGAAAAAGACTTTTTTTAAAAATTTGCATGTCGATCCCTATTTTTTAGGAAATCACTCATGTTCGGGAAATCCTCAAATTTTTCAACATCTGAAGATCTGGGTCTCTTCAGAACGAGACTTTTTACCAAACTTAGACCTTAGTTTTTTGGCCCTATCTTTTAGTAGATCTTGCATGTTTGGGAAAAAGTCAGCTTTTTCAAAATCTGACGATCTGGATCTTTTCAGAACATGATTATCTACAAAAACCATACCTTAGCTTTTTTTTGAAAATCTACGTTTTTCCGAGAAAAAAATCAGTGATCTATTTTTAGCTCTTGTGCAAAACTTTTCCGAGCATAGGCATGTTCACAGTCAAACTTCACATTTTTCATCATACAATACTCTTACATTGAAAAATCAAGAGGCGTCAGAAGCATAAAGCTACAACAAAAACAGAGGTCATCACTCCAATTATAGAGCCTCCAAAATTATCAATTAGTAAGCCACCAGTTAAAGAATGCAATGTTTTCCCAGGATAGAACTAAAAGCAGCAGTTAACTCAACACCTTTTCCAAATTTAACTTGTTCTCTTTCACACATATCTATTCTTTGGAAATATCAAATGTATAGTTGGAATTTTTTCAGTTAACTGATGTTAAGCAGTTGGTTAGTTGTTAGTTACCTTTTGCTTAGTCTTAGAAATATAGACTGCATGTTGGCAAGACTAGTTGTTAAAAACAAGAAGATTTTAGGGTTCCCTAACTCCTTGTTTGCGTATAAATAAGGACATCCTTGCCCATTTATTTTGGAACCATTGTTGTGATCACAAATGGCTGAGCCTATTCTGCCTACAACTTTGCTATTCAGTGTCTGTTCACTTTTGTTTCAAGTGTAATCTGGTTTGATCGCATATTGTAAACCTACTTTGCTTTGATCTACAGTCTCAATGTTTTGTTTATATTCTTGGCTTGCATAATCTTTATTTCAGCATACATCATGAAAGTACAATGTGTCTTCAAGTGTGTTCTGGAAGCTAGTTTATTTAAGTATCTGTGTTAAATCAATCATTCCTTGTTTACTTCTAATTCTTAGGATCCGAATTTACTCGAGTCATTAGAAGCGTTATTAGAATAGGCTTAGTTGTAGTTTGAAGTTACGAAACCAAAGAAAACCTCAGCTGCAATGCAAAGTGTTTTACAACCTTGTGCTCTCAGCTGAGAAATAAAAAGATTGGCAGTAGTTTAGTATTTCCTTTTAAGCATGATCAGCAAAGAGGGAGCTTCCCCTCCTAATTTGAAGAGCAGTCTAACTGTGCTTAGCTGTCTATTCCTAATCCGCATTCCAGAGGTGTGAATTGAAATGCCAACAGACCCTTTCCAAGACAGGTTATACCACCTATTCCTTGCATTTGCAGACATTGTTTAGAAACTTATATGATATTTGAAGCATTTTCTGAGTGAAGGAGGGTCAGGCTGTAGGAACCCCTGTTTCCCCCTGACACTGAATCTAACTGTGGTTTTGAGTTTTTCTGACGTTTTTAGGTTTTTGCAATTTTTTTGTGTTTTTGATGCAATAGATGAAAGGTACGATTTTGACAATAAATTGAAATAAATTTACTAAAAATCAAATAGCTCTGGAAATGCAACAATATCAATGCCAGTATCCTTTATTCAACTTCTCTATTGATTACAACGATACCCAGATGCATGCAATGAATAAAATGAAGAATTTTCAATATTTTAAAAACCTGGAGATTGCTGCAACAGAGGTACAGAAATGTACGGCTGAGGTTAAGGATGGTCTTCTCCCTCTGAATGATGGTCTCTGATGACTCTCAGATAGTAGGCGCCTCCTCTGATGCAAATTAGAAACCCCAACCAAAGGCGTTCCTTTTTTGATGATGAGTACGACTCTTCAAGAGGTACGGCCTGCTGGTAAAGTACGGCCTGTCAGATCTGCAATTAATACTTGTACGGCTTCACCAAAAATCACTGCTAATGTCTCTGTAATGGGCGCCCAGGTAAATAGAATGTCTCTGAATGCAAACAACAGGAAAGAACTGAAGATGATGAATCCTCTGAAGCTCTGTGATCTCCTCTGAATGAGAAAACCTCTGTTGGCAATAGATCAAGTGATATTGCACACTCTCTGAATTGCTTTCCGCTGGAGATGGCTCGTTCCCCAAGGAAGTTGAACGCGAAACCCTAAGTCTCAGGCTCAAATCAATTTGATCAATCTCAAAACTCAATAATCACATAATGGCCAAAACCCCAGGCAAAATCCTCAAATATGCTGAAAAGTGCGATTTGCTTGAAAATAGGGTTTTAATTAATATTTGACTTTTAATTCACTTATTTCTCCATAGTCCTCCGTCAAATATTTTATAATATTTTAATAGTCACTTTTGGCCCCTTCTGATGTTGGGCGCACCCCTCAAGGAAAACACTTAAGTTATAATTTAAAATTATAACTTTATAGTATAAACATTAATTAATTAATATTTAATCAATACGATCAAATATTAATATCTTCCTCGTTTCTAACCCGATGACTGATCCGTCTGATCTGTGAACTTAGATTCCGATGCATTCCATCCGAAACGGTGGTCCCCTGCTACCCCATTTGCTAAAAATAGCAATTAAAAGCGTCTCGATCGAGCGAGCGAAGACAACTGATCAAACTTCCTGACTCTGAGCCAAGCTCCGAAGTGACCCTCTATCCAGTCTATCGGCCTACGAGGGTCGTGTGATAGGCCAATCCTGTCCTCTGAGAGATGTCACTGAGAAGGGGACATGACACAGGCATTGGGTTTTGAGGCAGGTTAAACTGAGTTGCAGGCATTTCATTGCATTTTTAGACTGTCACAGGGGTCGTACCATTCCCAGCTTGGACATGTGAGCTAGAGCAATGAAGCGCCTAGGGTTTAATTCATTTTCCTTACCTTGGTGGTGGCACCTAGCTTCCTATCTCTGTCCTGCAAATTTGCTGAGTGCATTGAGTTTTTCTTCAAGTTTGGTGATTGTGTTCGAGGGCTCACTTGTTGTAGCTGAAGTCAATTTCAAACTTGTGTGTAAACAACAGTGTTGGGTATGTGTAAATTATTAATTTAATGCAAGGAATCCATCTGGGTATTACTGTTAAGTTTCATTCTTGTTTGTAATGCTATTTGCATCAAGTTTGGCATTATATTTGAATAAAGTTGTGTATGAGATCACTGTTTTAATTGCTGCAAATTTCTATACAAACTATCATTTGCAATACACACAAACATACATCAAACTACAAGTACAAAACTCAAAATATTAGAAGAAAAAAAATTGGGCTAAACACTACAGTGGTATCAAAGCAGTGAATCCTGCCATCCTAAAGGGGTTTGGGGAAAAAACAGTGTTATGACAGTGATTGAATGATTAATGCAACCATATATCGATCATTATAATCTGAGAAGAAACAGATCCAATGCAAGCCATGAGAGCCAACCAGAAGTGGAACCATTCATAGGCATTGAAATGGGTGATAGAGAGCAACCATACAAACCTAGCACTAGGGAGATATTGAATGATTTGGCTAGAGGGTAGCATGAGTTGCAACAGATTTTAGTGCAAATGATGGCCTTAATGAACCAATGACTGTTTGGGGACAACAATAACAATCAGGGGAATAAAGTTGGAAACAATGGTGGGAACAATGAGGGAAACAAAGGGCACGACAGGAACAATGGTAATGGTGAGGGTTCAGTGAATGATAAAGGCTCAAATCAGCAAGGTAGAACCAGGACAACCAATTCCAAGCCCTTAATGCCTAACTTTCAACCAAGAATTAATCCTCGTGTAGAGGAAGGGCCCACCCAACAAGAGCTACAGGATCAGACTTTATAGGATTGGAGAGATTCAGGACGGAGTTTTTTGTGATAACATGGACCTTAGGTTGAAACACAAACCATATTGGGGTGGTAGACAGCATAGTTGAAAAGCTCGCCAAGCCCAAAAAAACACGACTTGGCAAAAACTCGGCAAAAAACTCAACAACTCAATAAATTGCTTAAATTTCATTAAAAATGCATTTTTTTGACAAATTCGATGTAAGATGCATCCAATGAGTCAATAAATGAGTACATAAAAGAAACAAGTTGAGTCTAGTTGTATTTGACTGATTTGAAAGCAAATTGGGTACAAAATGGCATCCTCATGTGGAATCCACTGATACTGATGGTCTGAAACAAAATGAAAATAGCAAAATTGTTTTTGTAAAACTGAAAGTAAATACTACATTAATATATTTTACAAATTTACATCTTCCTCTTCTCATGGCTAGTGAAAACTAGGGGGAGGTAGAACTAGACAATATTATACATGAAGACTTGTAGGAAAACTTGGAAACTTGGACTTGGAGAGTACCTAGAAAATCAAATCAAATGAAAATGTCATTTTTGCAGCCACAGGAGACCTTTTTTTCAGACAAGTGAGTTATTTTTTTTGCAGACTCGTCTTGTTTGGCAAGCAATTTTGGAGAGTAAATGCAGGAAAAACCCACCATCAAAAAAAACCCAGCAGATTTTTAAAACTCATCGATTACTCGAAGAGTTTTTCAACTATGGTAGACAGCACCATCAAGAGTTACAGCGGAAGGTGGGTAAGCTATCCATTCCATACTTTGATGGTTCAAGGAAGACCACAACTAGGGCTTGGGTTCAAAAGTTGAACAAATATTTCCAGCTCAACCCAATGCAGGCGGATAAGTCTATCAAGTATGCAGCTATACACTTGGATGGTAGCGCTCACAAGTGGTGGCACCATGGCATGATCACCTTGGGTCATGACCAAATCGATTCATATGTTGAGTTCATGGAGAGGCTAATCAAAAGATTTGACAGGAAAGATCCAGAGTTGCACTTCAAAGACTTGGCTCAGCTCAAACAATGGGGTTCAGTAGAGGCATATGTGGCTGATTTCTAGAGACTTTTAGTGTTAGTCACAAATATTTTGGAGAGGAGGTATTGTGCTTTTCATGGATGGTCTTTCGGATCCCTTAAGAGGTTGGATTAAGGCCTTTAATCCATCTTCATTACAGGAGGCCATTAAGAAGGCCCAAGCCATGGAGACTTCTACTCTTAGAAGCAAATTTCAGTCTAAGAGTCTTCCCCATAAGAAGGACAAGGATAAGAAATTGTTTCATAAGGAAACACATCAGCCACGTCATGAGACTAATAGGCTGGATAATGATCAGCTAAATGACCTTCATAGGAAGAAATTATGCTTCCATTGTAGAGAGCCTTGGGAACCATCTCGCAAATGTAGTGTGAAGGCGAAAGAAAAGCAAACAGAATATTTTTCTGCTGATGAAACAGCATCAGAAAAATCAGATCAGCAGTCTAATTTTGGAGAATAGCGAAGAGGGAAACTCATCGGACGAGGAGCCAAAGAGTGATGGTACCATTGCCCAACTCTCTAGCATCCAAAAAGCAATCACATTCAAAGTTAGAGGGACATTGCAGGTGCAGCGAATCATGGCACTTATCAATACAGGTGTCACTCATAATTTCGTTGATGAGGACTTTGTGAATAGGAGAAGGCTACAAACAAAAGAACATGATGGATTTAAGGTCATGGTAGCTAATGGATACAAACTTTCTTGTACCCATAAGATCTCTAATTTGAGCTTAAAGTTGGAGCAATATGAGATGAAGGATGAATTTAATGTGGTTAACATTGGGGATATCAATATGTTGTTGGGGATGCATTGGATGAAATCCATTGTTGAGTTCTCTTTTAATCTATAGAAAATGGTAATGAAATTTGAGGCCAATGGGAAAAATATAGTGCTCAAAGGACTATAAGATGGGAGGCCTAGAGTTGTTTCCTTCAAAAGGATGGAACGATTGATTAGACATGAGCAAGTTGAGTGAGCAGCATTGTATCTTATCATGCCTACAGTTGCAGATCAGCAGAAGAACAATTAGAATCAGCAGATCAAAGCTGTCTATGCTTTCCAACGTAGATTTAAAGGGTGAAAAAATATTGCTGTCCATTTTGGGTTGCAGCAGACTATTATATGTCTCAGATCACAAATGTAATAATCATTGAATGAATATTGCTGCAATATTGTATTTTGTTGTTATGAACAACTTGTCAATTCATTTGGTGTTAGTAGAATTTGAATTTGAGACTCATATCATTTTAATGCGCTCGACTCCATATCATTTGGCTTATATTCAAGTTCAAACCCAATTGGTATTGTTGACATTTTAATTTGCACCTCTAGAATGCGATTTAGAAACGGACAGCTATGCACAGATAAACTGCTCTTCAAATTAGGAGGGGAAGCTCCCTCTTTGCTGAAGTTGCTTAAGAAAGTAAATTAAAACTAATTTTCCTATCTTTTTTCTTCAGCTAAGAGCATAAGGTTTATAAACTCAAGTGTCGTAGATTAGATTTTCTATTTTTAGAAGTTCAACTATGACAGCCTACTCTAATGACGTTTCTAACTTCTCAAGTAAACGCAGAGCAAGAGAGTTAGAAATGGGCAAGGAAGGATTCTTTAAAAAAATACTTAAACAAACTCGTTTCCAACACACATCTACTTACTTTCAATGCACACTGAAATTAAGATCATATAAGCATAACACAATAAACGGAAATTTGAGACTTTATATCAGGGCAACAAAGCAGGCACGAGACTTTATTTTCTCAAACTTCGGGAACAAGAGATTACACTTCTGGGACGGCAGATTGTAGCAAAATAGGCTTACAGTTTAGCCATCAAACCAGAATACATTGAGACTAGACACATGCACTGAACAAGAAATCGCAGCTAAAAGAGACTTGCAAACTTGCTCTTACACAAAGTGAACAGAAACTAAGCAAAAACAACTCGTAGGCAAAATAGGCTCAGCAATTTGTTATCACAAGCACGGTTAAGAAAATAATGCACAAGGATGCTCTTATTTATACACAAGCAGAGGAGTAGGGAACCCTAAAATCTCCTTGCTTTTACAACTAAGGCTTGCCAACATGCAAGCTTTATTTCTAAAACTAAACAAGATAAACATCTATCCACCTAATAAAGAATAAAAACAGGAAATGCCAACTATTACAATTTGTTTTCTTTCTCTTCTTCAAAGAGTGGATAAGAATTGAGATGAGAATAGAAAGAAAGCTTGTAGATGATTGTTGCTTTAAATCCCGATCACATCCGCTAAAAAGTTGATTTGTTTCTTGATTTTAAGTGGAGGGTGCTGCTGAAAATAGAATGTTGATCTGCCTTCAAAAGCAATTTCTCCGAAAAAAGCTCCATTTCAAAAGAAACCCAAGAAAACCCAAAAAAAGTTTCTATTTTTACAAAGTTTCTAAAATAAGCAATTTTCCTAAAATTTAGGGCCGAAAAACTGAGATCTGGATTTTAGACTTGGTCATTTTAAGTAGACCCAGATCATCGGATTTTGAAAATTTCAAGTTTTTGCCCCTCATGCAAGACATGCAAACCCCAATTTTGACCTTTTTTTGACAATTTTGACAAGACTTTTACTCATTTCTTCAAAATGCCTAAGTGTAGAAAAAATTTTAATTTGGGGTACAACATTTGGCTTTGTCTGGGGACCATGTCGGATACTTACGGCATAGGAGAACCAAAGAATTTCTGGATTTTTAAGCATAGACCAGTGACTTATCCATTGGGTATTGGAGTCAGCAACACCTTCCTAATCACCTATTGCAAGACTTTTCCTAAGTCACCTATGATAGGACTTCCTAGAATCACTTAATAGTTGGGCTTCCATAAAAATCACATAAAACAAGACACCTAATCACCTAAAACACGATAGGACTATTACAGAAAGGGGAAACACAACATAACAATCACATCACAAAAAGGGGAAACACATCACGAAAACACAAAGAAAAATTCTTTACAGTGATTATATACAAAAAATATTTACTCCACCGTCGAAGGGATGAAGTGCTTCAAGTACTGCCCGCTGTGTGGTAGAGTGAGGAGACTTCCATCCAACTGCGAGAGAACATAAGTATTATCCCCTATAAGCTCGTGAATCTTGAATGGCCCCAGCCACAAGGAACCAAATTTGTCGTACATTCCCTTGGGTTCATGTCTTTTATCCCATAATAGGACTTGATCTCCAACCTCGAATTCTCGCTAGCGAGCTTTATTATCAAAAAATTTCTTCATTCACTCCTGATGCTATGTGATTCTATCTACAACCTCCACCCTTTCTTCTTGAAGCTTTTTCAGGTACAGGATGCGCTTCTCAATCGGATCTGCGAACTCCCCATCTTCCACCACAAATGCCAGCTGCAACGCGGACAATTCCAGTGTGATAGGTAACATTGCCTATGTACCATACATGAGGATGAAGGGTGAGGTACCAATGGCTCTCTTCAAAGTGATTCTATCTACCCAAAGAGCATCATAGAGCTTCTTATGCCAAGTTTGTTGATTGGAATCAACTAACTCGCAGATTATTGTGACTATGTTCTTGTTTGATGACTCGACCTGTCCATTACCCTGAGGGTAATAATATGATGAATGAGATAAAGTGATGTTCTGATCAAAACAAAACTCCAGTAGCTCCTCAGATGAGAAACATGTTGCATTATTTGTCACAATTTTGCGAGGCACTCCGAAGCATGTAACAATATTTTCCTTCAAGAAGTCACGCACGACTTCGGCTGCAGCCCACTTGGTAGGAATTGCTTCAACCCATTTAGTGAAGTAATCAATGGTTGTGAGGACATAAATATGCCCCTTGCTAGAATGTGGGTTGATCGGACCAATAAAATCTAAACGCCATAGCTGAAATGGAGCATCTATAACAACTGGCCGGAGATGAGTGGCTACCAACTCCATCTTGCCAACAAACTGCTGACACAATTGACATTTGTGCACCCATTCATACTCATCGCGGAACATAGTGGGCCAAAAGAACTGTACTCACAAAATTTTGAAAGTTGTCACCTTTGATGAAAAGTGGCCACTGCATGCTTGACTATGGAAAGCTTCCAACAAACATCATTGTTGATCTTTGGTGATGCACAGTAAAAATGTTTCGTCAATCCCTTGCTTGTATAGAACGTTATTTATAATCACATAATTATGTGCTTTCAACTTTAGTGTTCTTTTCTATTGCTTGTTCAAGTGACTCGAGCATTCACCATAAGTCAGGTAATACCATATCTCAATTAACCATTCTCTCGTGTACTCAACCAGTAGGACTATAGGCAGATCCTCTTTATCTTCGGGTTCAATTTCAGGGACACCTTTGGCTTGGAGCTTCTTATCACCATCCTCTGCTATTAACTGAAAAAGACCTCCCCACGAACGAGTTTGGTCGGCTTGATCTCCAAGTCATGCTCTTGCACTTTTGCGACCCAGTTTCCTCTCTTTGTGCCCATCTCCTGTTGGGTTAGCACGCTTTTAACTGCTGGATCAGTGACATAGACAGTGGTGTGAGAATTCAAGATATAAAATCTGAAATTCTTTACAACTCGAACCATTGCATATGCATTCTTTTCAATCTAAGAGTATCGTGACTCGCTATCCTTGAAACTGCTGCTCATGAAAGCTATTGGTGACTCAGTTTCTCCGTTCAGCTTCTGTGTCAGTAAGGCAGAAAAAGTATGTTCTGATGCATAGCAATAAAGGATAAAATCCTCATCAAAATTAGGACAGACCAGTACTAGTGCTTGGCTGATAGCTTCTTTTATTGCTGCGAATGCCTTCTTTCCTTCTTCCATCTACTTGAAAATAGTCTTCTTCTTCATCATAGCAGATATATCTTTTGTCAATTCAAAAAAATTCAGCAAAAACGTTCGTATGAAATTCACTTTACCAAAGAAAGAATGTACCCCTATTCTGCTTGTTGGAAGAGACAAGTTTCTAATAGCCTCAACCCGACTCAAGTCAATTCGAGTTCCCTCTTTGGAGACGATGTGATAAAACAACTTGCCCTCTTTCACCGCAAAGATGGACTTTTTAGGATTTAGTGATATTTTATGGTATCTGCATCTCTCGAAGACTTTCCCTAAGTGTGAAAAATGATTGCCTCGTATCTTCAAGAAAACAATGAGGTCGTCTAAATAGACAACAATTACTTTGTTCCTCAAGTCTCCAAATGCCAAATCCATGGCTCTCTGAAATGTAGCACCAACGTTGATGAGGCCGAAGGTCATTCTTTCATATGCAAATGTACCCCACGGGGTTATGAACGTCATCTTGTATTGATCTTCAACAACTGCAATTTGATTGTAACCAAAAAAACCATCCAATAAAGACAACATCTCTGAACCAATAACTGTTTGCAATTTATGCTCCATGATTGGCAGAGGATAATTATCATTGAGAGATGATTGATTCAAGTTCTTGAAATCTACACAGATTTTGATTTCTCCATTCTTCTTCCGTACGGGAACTATATTAGACACCCAAGTGGAGTGATGAATTGGAAAGATGATTTTACCATCCACCATCTTTTGGATTTCCACATAGATGGTATCTTGAATTCACGGATTGTAGTGCCTTTGTTTTTTCCTAAAGGGCTTTGCTTCAGGTTTAAGAGGAATTGTATGGGACAATTCTCTTGGTGTAAAAACTTTCAAATTTTCATATGACTAAGCAAAGACATCTCAATATTGTTTGAACAAAGAGATAAACCTCTCACTTTCCTCTACAGTGCGGCATGTACCCAAATTAACAAGCCGACACTTGTCATCTATACCAATATTTACTTGATATTCAGCGGAGGTTCTATCTCTTGAGTTCTTCTGATCTTGAATGTATCGGTCATGCCTGTCAAAAATATTCTCCAAGGAAACCAAGCCCTTGGGAATTTTATTTCCTTTCAGCTGGATAATGCTTGTATCTATTTCTTCTGAATTTTCTCTATCTTCAGCAACCTTTGGCACAATGAAGACTTTTGTTACTGATTTTCTATGAGTAAATGAATTGCCCTCAAAGAACAATTCTTTGAAATTATCTCCCATAACAAGAAACTCCTTAATATGGTCATCGACATCAAAGACTTGCCAGCTATCACAGTTGTCAGGTACAGCTGGCCTATATATTAGCTCAATGGCAAATGCATTTTGACGAAAGTCAGAATGTGGCATGAAAAAGTGAAGCTAATACCGCAAGGACATCTGCTCTGCTATTATCTAGCCATGGAATGTACTTGATGTCAAATGCTTCAAACCAATCTATTGCATTCCACACCCTATTTCTATAATGTCGAAGACGACCCACTTTTACTCTGAATTGATCTCTAACCTGCTTCACAACTAGTTTCGCATCACCTTCAACTATGAGATGTTTAATACCCATATCCTTTGCATTTTTGAGACCTAGTAGAAGTGCCTCATATTCCGCCATGTTGTTTGTAGATTCAAATTGCAATCGGTATGCAAATGGATACAACCGGTCCTTCAGGAGAAATTATTACTACTCCCGCACCCAAACCAGTAGTAAAACAACTACCATCAAACTGCATAGTCCATAGCTTAGGATCATCTGCTGATTTATCCACGGAACATGCAACCTCTTGACTTTCTTCAAGTATCTCTGACAACATAGCATAAGTACCAAGTCCTGTTTCTTGATATAGAACTTGAGCTTGAGGATCTTGGGACTTCACCACAGCAAATCGAGACTTGGGCTCTGGCTCTAGCTTGAAAGTACCATTCTTTAGTGGAATATTTGCAGAAGACCAATCCATTTGAATCTCTCCACCAAGGTCTTTGCAGAAGCTTCTACTCAACAGCATCCCGTAGCTAGCTAGAATGTCGGTTACAAGGATAGTCATCATTATCTTCTTCTCAGGACTGGCCGCCAACCTCACTTGAGCATCCATCAACTATTCGACTAACGGCACCGACTTGGACTCCAGTGAGTAACATTTGTCTTTTGTCTTGGTGCATGAAAGTCCTAGAGCATTCATCACTTGTAGAGGCATGACGTTGTCTGAGGCTCTTGAATCAATGATACAATTGCTCAGTTTGTAACCCCCTATATTAAAAAAGATATAAAAGGGCTTTGGCTTGTCTTCCGCCAAAATGGATGATCCGAGCAACATGGGTTGCTTGACAGGTCCCTTCTTCACAAATTTAAGAAGTCGGTCCACCTTTTCTAAGTGGTCTTGAAGATATTCTAACTGAGAAATTTGCACTCTGTTCTTCATCAAGGCATCTACAATATCAAAATTTGTTGAAGGCAAGTCTTGAGCAATCGTTTTAACATTCTCTTGAGAAGGCTTGGGATTAGAAGTAGAAGCTACTTCTTTTCCTTTTTCTTTATGTGCCTTCAGTCTCTCTTCTTCTTCTTCTTCTTTCTGTGCGTCCAAGATGTTGAGCTCGTGTAAACATAAGTGTTGTGAAATTTTCAGGATTTACTGTAAGAGAGTACTGACGGGGATCTTCTTCAATATCGGGTTCACTTTCAAAGTATCCCGTTGTGGAGTCGCCATTGAAGTTGTTCAATTGTGGTAAGACAACATTCGAACCTGGAGTAAGTACGAAACTTAGACTTGATGCAGTTTCAACAAAGCCCATGATCTGATTCATTCTTAAGTTTTCAGGGCATGTGGAGCCAATATGTTCATTGGTATCATGAAAAGAACAAAACACAACATTTTGTGTATTATCAACCGCTTGCCTTGGTGGAGCTGGCCCTCATGGCCTATAATTGTTGTAAGGCTGAAAGTTATTTCTCCTCGGCTGCTACGGATGTTGAGGTTCATATGGTTGCTATAATAGTTGGAAAACTCGCCCCAACAAAAAACTCACCAAGGGAAAAATTGGAGAGATTTTTAAAACTTGCAAAAAAACTTGAGAAAACTCGAGAACTTAAAAAATTGCTTAATAAACATCAAAAAAGATGTTTTCAGCTTTAAGTTCTGCATAGCCGAGTTTTCTACAAAACTTGGCAAAAACTAACAAGTTTTTTGAAAAACTCGCGAGTTTTTCCATTAAACTCAAAAAAACTATTTTAAAAAAAAAACTCGAGTTTTCTGCGAGTCTGCCAACTATGATTGTTGTGCTTGATATGGTTGTGGTGCAAGCAAGGCAAGTGGTGCAGGTTGAGCAATAGGTGCAAGTTGGGTAGGTAATTGCCTCTTGAGAATAGTCATTTCATTGGCAACTTTTTAGAGTAGTGCATCTGCAAAACTCTGAACCAAAGGTCTAATAGCATCTCCCTTGATCTCTCTAGAAGTGATCATGTTGTCTTCAATTTCTATAGCACCTTGTTATGCATTCTCCAATTCTATCTCATTAGCCGATTTGAGAAAAAAATCTATCTCAGAAGAAAGAGCGTTGACAAAACTGCTCAACAGGATCTCAAGTGACGGATTGAGTGTATATAAGAGACGAGTGACCAAGCGATCAAACCTTGCCATGAACTCCCTCATTGGTTCGTTATCCTCCTTTGAATTTGAAAGCTGGTCGAACAACTGGTGGCTATCTTCAACTGGCTTGAATCTTGCCAAAAATTTCTTAAGTCATATTATCCCAGTTCGTGATGCAACCCGGCTCCAGGTGATTGAACCATTCAGCAGCATTTCCCACAAGAGTCTCAACAAAGAGATGAACAACAATGCCTTCGTGAGCCACATGCAAAATGGTGCAAGCCATTGAAAAGGTTGAAAGATGATCATCAGGATGTTGACTTCCATCACCTTGGAACCGTGGAAAGTGCTTTCTTGACCCCTTGGGTAATTCATGATTCGCTGCCAAGGCCAGAGGTCCAATTTGATCACCCCAAGGCAGCAAGGGTCCTCTTCTCTGATTGTGATTATTATTGTTGTTATTGTTATCACCCATCACTTTTGGTTGGATTACAGGTTCTTCTTGCTTGACTTCAAATTCTTCTTCTTTGACTTCAGGTACACTGTTGAATTCAGGAACTGCATTGGATGGCTCTCCAACTTTTGTAGGGCGTGTTTGTGGAAGAAAAGGATTTTTCGAATCAACATCTTCTTGAAAGAGAGGATTTGTTCTCCTCCTTGTATAAACTTTGTAAGCCAAGATTGTATAAACCCGCACAAGATGTGGAAAGACAGGCCTTTCGGCTGCAATATCGGCTTTCTCTTCCTCTTTGTCTAGAATGGTAGCAACGTTTCTCTACTAAGCAGGGGTCTCTTTCTTCTTGAAGATGAAACTCCTCAGGTTGTTGATGATGTTCGATTGCCCTCCTTCAATTATCTAGAAATTTGGCTGGATAACTGGAGGTGTAAGATTAGGCTATTGAACTGGAGCAGTAGGACACCAAAGAGTCATTCCCGTGACATAAAGCGTAAGCTTTCTTTGAAGTTTTATGCCTCATGCTTGTAATGTCCCCATTTTAGCTATATGCCCTTCAATGACTAATAGCATATTTCCGAAAGCCCGTAGGCTGGTAAGAGGTAAAATTAGGGTTTTCTATCTTTTAGGGGTTTTGATGCATTTTTTATGGCTTGCATAGAGTTTCTGATGCATGTTTTGTGGAGTTTTCTGGTTTTTTGGAGAGCTTCGGAATGGTGTGACATGCATCTCCATCAGAAAACCTTTTCCAGAACTTGTTATTTTTAGCCAACACATTGGAGTTTCGAAATTCGGATTGCGGATTCTTTATGGGTTTTTAGAGAGCTTCGCAGTGGTATAACACGCAATGTGAGTTGAGCAACTTTTTTAGAATTTACTATTTTTAGTAAGTTCTCTTTCTAGCAGTGCCATCTTGGGCAGTAGCATCAGCAGTCAACTCAATTTCCATTTTGGGCAAAGTAGTTTGGAGCATAGTTTTGTTTTCAACATTTTCAAGGCACATTTTGGTAAAATGATTTATTTCAAGTCATTAATGTTTTGTTTTCAAATTGACCCCTTGGCCTAATGTAACAACTTGAAGTTGTGTTAAAAGGTGGTACTTAAGGGTGGACACCTCATGGAGCAATTAAAATGATATTTTATAATGTTTATTGTGCCTTGAAGTTTGGAAGCCTAAATAAGGTGGAATAAAGTGTTTTGAAAATTAAAATATTTCAAAAAAGATGAATAGGCATCCCTTTGGAGGGAAATGTTGGGAATTTGAAAGGTCATCATTAACTCTATAAAAGAGAGGCTTTGCTCATTCATTTTGCATCTTTGGAAAATTATAACAAAATGTTGTCAGATTGAATTCAAAACCCGGCTAAAGGAAAGCTTAGCAATTCTACTCCATTCTTCGGGCCTGCAACTATGGCTCCCTAGATGGCAGATTGAGGGTGTGCTTCATTCAGAAGTGCATATTGTGCATCAAGTTGAAGATTTTGGTAATAATTTCCCGTTTTGTACTTGCTGGTTTTACATGCCTGTAGATAATTTTCATTCATAACTTAATGAGAGATTTTATTCTTGTTGTGGGCATTGAAGCTAATCATTTCCTTGCTAAGGACGACTCCATTTGCAAAAGATCAGATTTATTTGTGTTGTCTTTGATTTTCTAGAATGGTCATACCTCCTCCTAGGGCCGTACTTGTCCTTGCAGCCTTGGGATTCGAGCTGGGCTGTGTGAAGGTGATTGTGCTTGGTTAATGAAGATTTATTGGCCACCTAGCATTGGAGGTATTATGATTTCATTTGTATGGGGTTTGGTGAAGAGTAGTTGGAGTTTTTTGAGGATTTTGGTAGTGTCTTTCTTGCTGGTCTGAGTATTTCAATTTGCTGGTCTTTATATCAGACCTCATTATTCCTCTTAATTGCTATATTTGTTGAGTCTTTCAATTCATTTTTGTAAACAGAAATACAGTATATCCTTTGCAAAAGTTTGGAGCAGATTTCTATTCAAAATTCATTGTAAGTTTGTTACAGTAGTATTGTATCAACCTTTCTATCATTAGCTTATTTTCAATTGTAACACTTTGTAAATTGCAAATAATTAGCATTGTAAGGCTGTGAATTAGTAGTACTAATCCAGTCAATAATATTGCTGCATTTACTTTGTGATTTTTATGCAAAACACTATAACCCCTGGATAGTTTATCATCAGTGTGGAGAATAAACAAATTGTATCTCTCTTTCTCACCCACTGAAACGTGGTGAATCCCCACTCACAAGTGGATGTCTGCCGTAGCGGATGAATTTGTTTTGCTTTGTAATCTCTTCCCCCCACTGAATTAGTGGAAGTGCGGAAATCTTTCATCGCTGGTTCACCGCCTCTTTTTTCTTTCAGATGTATTTACTTTCAGTTATAATTCAGTTTCCTCCGCCATATGTAAGAACCTCGCCTTCTAAAGGATCTTGTATGCACATTATTGGCGTTGAGTGCATTTCATTTGATTCCCATTTGAAGCTAACGCTAATCCATTGGCATTGTGTTGATTTGAGTTGTCAAAAATCTGAAAAAAAATGGTAGGCATATTTCAATGCCCCACGGTGGGCGCCAGAAAACTGTTGGAGTTTTAATTCCCACCTCTGGAATGCGAATTAGAAATAGATAGCTATGCACAGATAAACTACTCTTCGAATTAAGAGGGGATGCTCCCTCTTTGATGATATTGCTTAAGAAAGTAAATTAAAACTAATTTTCCTATCTTTTTTTGTTCAACTAAGAGCACAAGGTTATAAACCTCAAGCGTCATAGCTGAGATTTTCTATTTTTACAAGTTCAACTACGACTAAGCTGACTCTAATGAGGTTTCTTACTTCTCAAGTAAACGCAGAGCAAGAGAGTTAGAAATGGACAAGGAAGGATTCTTTGAAAAAATACTTAAATAAACTCTTTTCCAACACACATCTACTTACTTTCAATGCACGTTGAAATTAAGATCATATAAGCATAACACAATAAACGAAAATTTGAGACTTTATATCAGGGCAACAAAGCAGGCACGAGACTTTATTTTCTCAAACTTCAAGAACAAGAGATTACACTTCTAGGACGGCAAGATTGTAGCAAAATAGGCTTACAGTTTATCCATCAAACTAGAATACATTGACACAAGACACATGCACTAAACAAGACATTGCAGCTAAAAGAGACTTGTAAACTTGCTCTTACACAAAGTGAACAATAACTAAACAACAACAACTTGCAGGCAAAATAGGCTCAACGATTTGATATCACAAGCACGGTTATGAAAATAATGGGCAAGGCTGCCCTTATTTATACACAAGCAGGGGAGTAAGGAACCCTAAAATCTCCTTCCTTTTACAACTAAGGTTTGCCAACATGCAAGCTTTATTTCTAAAACTAAACAAGATAAACATCTATCCACCTAATAAAGCATAAAAACAGGAAATGCCAACTATTACAATTTGTTTTCTTTCTCTTCTTCAAAGAGTGGATAAGAATTGAGACAAGAATAGAAAGAAAGTTGGAAGAAAGCTTCAAGATGATTGTTTCTTTAAATCTCAATCACATCCACTAAAAAGTTGATTTGTTTCTTGATTTTAAGTGGAGAGTATTGCTGAAATAAAATGCTGATCTGCCTTGAAAAAGTTGTTTCTCCAAAAAAAATTGGGACTTGGGTTCTGTAGAAAATCACGTCTCGGAGAAACCCAGATGCTTAGAAACTGAAAAAGCTAAATCCATCCTGAAAAAGCAGCCAAAAAGCAGTTTCTAGAAGAGGTAAAAGTTTCTCAATGTTGAAGAGGATGAAAAAGCGAAGAGACCCATGTGATCAGAAACAAAAAAAATTGAGTGGTTGTTTTGAAAAAGCAACGACCTAGAAGTTTGGAGCACGAAAAAGCATTTCTCCTTGCACATTGATCTCGAAACCATGAATAACACTAAAAAATCATGTCATTTGGGTCTTCAAATCTTCGTTGAGAGAAAAGGGAAAGTCTTCTTGCTCTAGACACCAACCTACAAAAATGAATAATGGAAGAAAAAAGCTCTCTTAAATAAGTTTTTGGGATAAACACTGCTTTCATTCTCCAACTTTAAAATTTCTTGAAGCCAATCCTGAGCAGGTGCATCGAACTTGGACACTTTCTGATGTTGAAAGATAAAACTTGGAAAATATGACTAAGGCATTGAGCCTTGGGCGCCTTTCTTGCCGGGGGGCGTTTTTCTTCTTCAAACTTAGCCATTTTTCATGTTCTTCAACATTTTGCTTGATTTTGACCTATGTTTGATTTCGATTTTCAGGTGTTCAATGAATCCTATGATCTGGCAAAATGATTCATCACGGAGCAAGAGTGAATTTGACAAAGTTTGTTTGGAAGCAACTTTTGACAAAAACTCCATCTTGACCTTCAAAATCATCGGCACCCCTGGCTAGCTAGGGTGCCCAACTTTTCCAGTGTTAGTCATTTTTATGTTCTTCAAGTTCTTGCTTGCTTGCCTTTGATCTTTTGATGATTTTTACAATTTTGGATGATCCTGGAGTCTGACGAACTGCTGGTTGGGCTCGTTGGGGCTCGATGAATTTTGAGGGCGGTTCTCTAGAGGTTGCATCCTTTAAAAACTGAATTTGGGGCCTCAGAAGCTCGGGCGCCCCTAGCTACCTAGGGCACCTAGCTCCTTCAGAGTTACTTTTTTTTCTGTGATTTTCACCTTGCTTTTGAATTCTTATGTTTTCCATGGTTTTACCTCTCTGATCAATTGGTGATATCTTATGCTCGGCAACTCGGATGGACCTGTTGACAATTGCGTTGGAAAGCCTAATCAAAACTAGAGAAGACATGTTTGAGACTGCAAATGCAAATTTGTACATTTGATGCCCCAAAAGCTTGGGCGCCTATCTCCTTTTGAGGCGCCCAAGATCTCCATACTTAGCTATTTTTCTTCAGTTTTCAACCTTGAAGCTTGAGACCTCATGTTATGCCTTCTGTTCATTCTGAGTTTGTTGGCAATTGACAAATCTGATGATCAAGATTAGATATCCATTGCGAAGTTGGCAGAATTCTAAAGAGATTGAGCATATTTGCAAACCCTAACTGCTAGATTTAGTGCTTCAAAACCTTAGGCACCTATCTCCTTCTAGGGTGCCCAAGAATCCTAGAGTTAGAATATTTTCTCATGATTTCATGGTTTGCATTATGCTTCTTGGTGGAGACCTCTCTGTTTGATCTTGATCCTGAATGCCTGATTGATGGAATGACCGCGTTGATGGACTCACTGTGGAGCTGAGAAGACTTTAAGCAATATTGTCTCGGAGCACAAACCCTAATTTCACCATTTGACCTAAAAAGTTGGGCGCCTATCTCCCTCTGGGGCGCCCATGGCTAGCAAACTTAGTTTTTATTTTACAAATTTCATCTTTTCCCTCCATTCGATGTGCTTTCCTTTGTCCTGCTAACTGGAGATGAAAATTTTCTAAAGCATGGGGCTCTAAGCGCCTAGACTCTCCAGTGTTGCCAAAATTCTACAATTTTCAACTTTCATAGCTCCCCTTCCCCATTCTTCGTTCTACGGGAACATTCATCATTTCTCATCTTTTGTTGAGTGATTGAATGTTTGAATCTAACACCTGGTAGTTAACTGTCCTCCATTAATGGCCTCGAAGCTCCTGAACAGCTTCTGAAAAAGCATAATAGACCCACTAGGGCAAAACTGATCTTTTTGTGATTCTGACTGCACCAACCTAATGAGGAAATATTTTTGTCCATTCAAAATCAGTTTGAACCCTAGAAGCCAAACTTTCTATTTTTAGAAAATTTTGCCAGCATCCATTTCAAAAGAAACCCAGAAAAAATCTAAAAAAAAGTTTCTATTTTTAGAAAATTTATAAAAATAGAAATTTTCCTAAAATTTAGGGCCGAAAAACTGAGATTTGGGTTTTGTAGACTTTGTTGTTCTGAGCAAACCCAGATCGTCATATTTTGAAATTTTCAAGTTTTTGCCCCTCATGCATGACATGCAAACCCCAATTTTGACCTTTTTTGACAATTTTGACAAGATTTTTACTCATTTCTTCAAAATGCCTGTAGCAAAAATTTTAATTTGGGGTACAACAGTTATAATGAAAATTGTTTGACAAAATGTCCCATATGTCAAACTGAAATAATATGAGCAAAAATAGCAAATTCCAATTCCGATTTGGGGTGGGACATTACGATCTAAGTTGTCGGTTTGGGTTTGGGTTCAGGTTCGGGGGTTCGGTTTGCCAGTTTGGCAAAAATTTTCGGGGGGTGGGTTCGGTTCGTTTTGGGTTCGTTAGTACAAATTACAAAAACATGTAAATATATATATATATATATATGCAGCCTAGAAGCATGAATTAGGATTAGAATATCACATATCATATAAACAACAAAACCACCATAAACTTGAATGTCATTTAAAACATGCATGATAAATATTCATTGTTCAAACTTCAAGTTCAATATTACAACAATTTTAAAGTTTTAATCATCAAATGGATTCTCTAAATCATTTAATCATCCATATCAATGTCAACATTGACATTAGATGAAGTAGGAAGACTAGATGAATCACAAGTAGTGCCAATGGCACCATCACTAGCACTAGTGTTGTGCCCATGCTCCTATTGGATATCCAACTCCCCATATATAATATGGTGGGAATTGCAAGCATCCAAGTCAGTATCCTCTGGCACTATATCCCACAACTTCATCTCCCCTTGTAGTCAAGTTGTTTGTGTGAAAGGAGGCGCAAGATGGAATGCACATATACTAAGTTCTCCACTTTTTTTGAGAGCAATTTATTGCGCTTCATTGAGTGGATGAAAGAATATGTGCTCCAATTCCTCTCAGATGTGGATGAACTAGCAACCTATGAAAACAAAGTAAACAATTAAAAAATTATAAATGAAATTATGAAACTTTTAAAACTAAAATATGAAATTTTATTGAACTTACTTGTGATAAAATTTTGATTGCAAGGGGCTGCAAATTTTGGAAGTATTGTCCATGGAAGTACCACCAACTATAAGCATCCTTTAAGAACCTATCACGGGTGGCATCAACATCTAGATGATTTGAGTGCACAAAATCAGTGAACTCATTCGTGACTACACTTCGCAAATCTTGATCAAGGAAGAGTCTCACAAATGTTGCCTTGTACCCTTCAACCACTTCTAAATCTCTATATGGAGGAAGCCTTCCTGGCTATGAAAGAAGCTGACTACTATAGTATTTTGGAGTCAATGCAAAGAAAAGGTGTAATGGAGTTGTCATTTTGTTCCATCTTTCTTCAACAATTGTTTGCACTTGTTTGAAAAAAGTCTCTTCAGGGTCTTGCTCTCTTGCATTTATGGTGCACTTGATCTTCTCAAGCATTGAGTCTATACCATCATATATCTCTCAAATGCATGGCTTGTCCATGTCAGTATAGTGAATCATACTCAAAACGGGCTCAGTGAAGCTAAGGAGATACTCCACATGATCCCACCATGAGTCATCTAATATCATGCTCTTAATTCTTGTTGCTCTTTCAGTGCTACTTTGCCTCCATATAGACCAATTGGTGCTAATCACCATGCTAGAAAGTGCTTGCCTAACTTTCCCAAGTCGTCTCAAGACGATTGTATTAGAGGCAAAGCAGGTCTCTGCGACCTATTGCAAATTAAAAAAATAATTAAAATTTAAAAATAAACTTTAAAGAAGAATTTAAATTAGAATGCACAATCAAATTATGAAAATCAGAAAACGACAAATGTAAATATTACTTCACTTACCTTCAATAGCTCCAATTTTGAAAATGATCTAAAGATCCCTTGAGACAAGTGGTGGTTGGTGATGAACATCTGAATGTCCTCAACCTCAGTATACAATTGTTTGATCCATGCACTTTTATTCCCAATCTTTTGCAACATAAGATTGACTGAATGGACCGCACAAGGTATCCAAAAGATATGTGAATATCTTTCCTCAATCAACAACCCTACAGCTCTACAATTCTTCACGTTGTCCATTACAAATTGATCAACGTTGCGGGCTCCCACTTGCTCAATGGCTGCAATGAGAATATTAGCAATAAATTGTCCATCTTTTACTTGCCCCTCACAATCCACGGCTTTCAAAAAAATTGCCCCTTTAGGGGACACTACTATGAAATTGATCAAAGGCTGATTTTTTGAGTCCTTCCAACCATCTGAAACAATGGACACACCTGTCTCAACCCATGAATCTCTTATAGGCTTAAATGCATCTTCAGCGAACTCAACCTCCTTTTCCAATAAAGTGCTACGCACCTTCTCATAACCCGAGCCCTTGTACCCTTTTGGAGCTTCATTAACCGCTCTCAACATCTCTTTCCAATATGGAGAATGAACAACATTAAAAGATAATCCATTGGCATCTATGCATCTCGCTACACATTGGTCGGCAAGGGCTCTACTCTCATTTTGAAATGCAACTTCCAAAGGCCCCTTTGCTCTCTTATTTGCAAAAGGTTGTGCACTTTGAGCTTAAAGATTCGGAGTGACCATAAATAGGTGGTCTTCTACCACAATATTGGGATTGGGATTAGATGGGGGTTGTATTCCCTTTGATTTTTTTTTTTGACAAAGGACGATTTCCTTTTTGGGCTTCCCGTTGATTTGCTGCCTCTTGCTCCATAATATATTTTGCAACTGTCTCAGGTGGAATAGGGGCATCTTCTTTTCCAGGGCAAGGCGAGATACCTTTTCCACTTATGCCACAAAAATGTGCTTTCACCCTATGGTATGAACTTGTCATGTCCCCTTCTCAGTGACATCTCTCGGAGCACAGGATTAGCCTATCATACGACCCTCGTAGGCTGATAGTTTGACCCTCGTAGGCTGATAGTTTGGATAGAGGGTCATTTCGAAGCCTGGCTCAGCTTCAGTTGGCAGTTCTTGATCAGTTGGCTTTCGTTCGGGCTCATTCGGACACTTCTTGCAGAAGTTGCTATTTTTAGCAGTTGTTGGCAGTCAGCGTGGGACCCCTGCTATTTTTAGCAGTATGGATTTGTCAATGTTCAGAATCACTTCAGTGTTCGTCAGCTTCAGACGGATCAGGCATCGGATGAATAATGAGAGAGATATTAATATTTAATTGTATTAATTAAATATTAATTAATTGGAGATTATAATATAAAGTTATAATATTTAATTATAACTTAAGTGATTTTGATTGAGGGGGTCGCCATCATCAGAGGGGCCAATTTGGCAATTAAATTTATAATAAATATTTGGCTGGAAACTATTGAAAGTAATTAAATAAAAAGTGTGAATATTTTAATGATTCCCTATTTTGGTGGAAATCACACTTTTGAGGGTATAAGCCATTTTGCCTTGGATTTCGAGCGATTATGTGATTATTGATTTTGGAAATTGATCAAGTTTGGTCTGAGCAAGAAGCTTTAGGGTTTCAGTCTCGAATTCCTTGGGGAACGAGCCATCTCCATTATAAGCAGTTCAGAGGGTGTGAAATAACACCTGATTTATTGCCATCACAGAGGTTTCTTCATCCAAAGGAAATCATTGAACTTCACAGATCATTCTATATTCAGGGTTTTCAGAGAGTTCTTTATCCAGAAGACATCTTGCAATCTAGGTGCATATATTCTTCATATCCAGAGATTCCAGAAGAGGCCGTACATTTTAATTTATTTGCTGCTGTACCTGGCCGTACCTTGCTGCAAGTCATACTACCTTCTATTGAGCCGTACTTTTGCCTTGAGGAGAGACGCCTTCCATATTGGCATTATATCTTAATCACAGGAGGCGCCCCCATATCTGGAGCAGTTTGCATACATCTGACAGGAGGGAAAAGAAGAATTTGCTGCAGCAGTGTCATGTCCCCTTCTCAGTGACATCTCTCGGAGTACAGGATTAGCCTATCATACGACCCTCGTAGGCTGATAGACTGGATAGAGGGTCACGTTGGAGCTTGGCTCAGCTTCAGTTAGCATTTCTTGATCAGTTGGCTTTCGTTCGGGCTCATTCGGAGATTTTTTGCAGAAGTTGCTATTTTTAGCAGTTCTTGGCAGTCAGCGTGGGACCCCTGCTATTTTTAGCAGTATGGATTTGGCAGTGTTCAGAATCACTTCAGTGTTCGTCAGCTTCAGACGGATCAGTCTTCGGATGAATAACGAGAGAGATATTAATATTTAATTGTATTAATTAAATATTAATTATTTGAAGATTATAATATAAAGTTATAATATTATATTATAACTTAAGTGATTATGATTGAGGGGGTCGCCATCATCAAAAGGGGCCAAATTGACAATTATATTTTATTATAAAATTTGGCTGAGACTATGGAAATATTAAATGCAAAAAAAGTTCGAATTATTTAATATTCCCTATTTTTGAGGAAATCGCACTTTTGAGGGATATAGTGCATTTGCATTGGATTTTGAGCCATTATGTGATTATTGATATTGAAATTGGTCAAGTTTTGTCTGAGCACAGAACCTTAGGGTTTGAAACTCGAATTCCTTGGGGAACGAGCCATCTCCATTGGAAGCAGTTCAGAGGGTGTGAAATAACACCTGATTTATTGCCAGTTGTGAGATTTCTTCATCCAGAGGAAATCATTGAACTTCACAGAACATTCAGCATCAGAGAGTTTATCTGTGTTTTCATCCAAAAGACACTTATTCATCTAGGCGCACATTTTGGAGATCCGGAAAGTTGTAAAGAGGCCGTACATTTATTTAATGTTGCTGCTGCTTCAGCCGTACCTTTGTACAGCAAGCCGTACCATCTTAAGGAGCCGTACTTCTTCCATCAAGAGAAACGCCTTTCCTTTTGACTTCCAGTTTGCATCATTGAGGGCGCTAGGGTACCAGAAGACATTTGAGATTGCCAGACAGGAGAAGGGCAAATTTCATACAGCCGTACCATTTCAAGCTATTTACAAGCAAGCTGCAAACATCAGGTTTTCAATAAAAATCATTGTTCTTTATATTGCATGTTAATGGATCTTATATGTAACTGTCTCAGAAGATTTATATAAAGACTGGCGTCCATATTAGCTATTGATTTCATCATTTTCAAAGTAGATTTATTTGTATTGAATTTATTTTCAATTCTTGCAAAAATCGCAATCTTTCATTCATTGCACAAAAACACCAAAAAAATCAAAACTTCAGAAAAACACAAAAAAACGTCAGATTTGAGAAATAGAGGAAACAAGGGGTTTCTACAGTGGTATCAGAGCTAAATCCTGCCATCCTAAGGGTTTAGCAGTCTTATGCAGCCATAACAGATTGGCTCTCACAGGTATTACACACGCAGACGTGCTCTGATTGAAAAGCAACAGAGTTTGAGTAGGCAGCCGGGAAATATGGCTGACAAGAATGACAGAGCAGATAGAACAGATGTTCCCAGGAACGAGATTCCTCAAAACCCTAGAGATCAGGATGATGCAGAGGTTTTGCATGCACTCAGAGATCTTCGTGCAGGTCAACGGCGGTCCGATGATGTATTACAGCAGTTGGCAGTTGCACTTCAGAGATTGGGTACTCCTAGGAGACCGTCACCACATCGTGACGATGAGAGGAGTGAAGCAGGGTCTCGCAGGGCACCTAGGACAGCCTCACGGACAGCAGACAGGCCTACCAGGCCTACATTTGTGAGATGGGAGGCCGAGGAGGTCTTGGCAGGTGAGGAGCGTGATGAGTTGTTCGCGGATACGCTTATGGCAGCGAACGACGAGTTGGAGTTACTACCACCGGAGGTCAGAGAACGGATCACTTTCGACCGTTTTATTACTCAGAGGAGAGAGCACCAGAGAGGTCGACAGGATTGGAGACCTAGACAGCAGAATAACGACCTAAAACATGCAACAAACAGACTCAACCTAGCTATGTTCGATGGTAGTGGCAAGGTGACAGCCCAGGCATGGATTAGCAAGTTACACACCTTCCTCACATTACGTCCGATGGCTGAGAGAGATGCCATTCGATATGCGACACTGCATCTTGAGGGAGTAGCGTACGACTGGTGGCACCACGGGATGGGACGTTACAGCATGACAGGATCACTTCATACCAGGAGTTCGTAGACAGATTGGTTGAGCGATTTGATAGGAAGGATCCAGAATCCTACTTCAGAGACTTAGCTCAGTTGAGGGAGAGTGGCAGTTTGGAATCCTACATTGGTGACTTTCAGAAGTTATCAGTCATGGTTCCAAACATTTCTGAGAGGAGATTGGTAGTACTCTTTATGGAGGGTTTGACAGAGCCACTGAGAGGTTGGATCAAAGCCTTTGATCCTCCTTCATTACAGGAGGCAATGAAGAAAGCACGAAGCATGGAGTTAGCAGCACCGTCCAATAGATTTAACTCCAGAGGTAATTCTTCATTCAGGGATAATAAGGGCTTTAACAGAAACAGGGACAAATCTGATTTTAACAAAGAAAAATCAGACTTTAAAAACGATTCAAAAGGTAAATCAGCAGCTCCACCTTTGGATCGAGACGCCCTTAATGACCTACACAGGAAGAAGCTTTGCTTCTACTACAAAGGACCCTATGACGCCAATCACGATTGTCCTCTAAGACCTAAGGGCAAGGCAAATCGAGTGATCTGGGCATATTACGAGGACTCAGAATCAAAAAATTCCGAACAGTAGGAGAGTTCCGAGGATTCAGAGTCAGAGGCTCCAGAGCCTCGAGCTGAGACAGAGCCGGAGCTTCAGTTACAGGAGGCACGCTTATCTAGCATACAGCAGGAGGGCTCTTTCAGGATTCGTGGTGTGTTGGCAAGACAGAAGGTCATTACCCTGCTTGATACAGGAGCCACACATAATTTCATAGATGCCAGATTCGTTGAGAAACGCGGACTCATCACTGAGGAGTTCGAGGGCATTAGAGTCAAGGTGGCCGATGGATACACTTTGAGGTGTGAACGCATGATAAAGGATCTCCCTTTACGCCTGAACAATTATGAGTTCAAGGCTGATTACTATGTGGTTAACATGGGAGACATTGATTTGGTCTTGGGAATGAAGTGGCTTCATTCATTGGAGGAAGTCAATCTTCGACTAAAGGACATGGAGATCCGTTTTGATGTCGACGGGAAGACTCACATACTTAAAGCAATTCGGGACAGCGACCTAAAAACAATTTATTTTCGTCGGATGGAGAGGCTCATGCGTCATGACATGGTAGAGTGGGTTGCCGAGTGCACTTTGGCACCTATACAGGAGGGACAGCAAAAGACAGAATATCATCCGGACATTCAGCAGTTGAGAGTCAAGCATGATAAGGTGTTCAGTGATATTCCGCCAGGTAGACCTCCAGCCAGAGGCATAGAGCACATTATTGAGCTCGAGGAGGGTGCTAAGCCCGTTATGATAACTCCTTACAGGCATCCTAAAAGATTAAAGGATGAGATAGAGAAGACAATAAAGGAGTTACTGGCTATGGGTCACATTCGACCTAGCAAGTCACCATTCGCTTCTTCGGTTGTCTTGGTTAAGAAGAAGGATGGAACATTACGCATGTGCATTGATTACAGGGTCCTGAATAAGAGGACGATTAAGAACAGGTATCCGATACCGAGGATTGACAAGCTTATTGATGAGCTCCATGGTGCCTGTTATTTTACCAAAATTGATTTACGGTCGGGGTATCATCAGATCAGAGTCCGTGAGCAGGACGTAGAGAAGACTGCCTTCCGATGTCATTGTGGGCACTTCGAGTTCCTAGTGATGCCATTTGGGCTCACTAATGCGCCAGCCACTTTTCAGTCTACGATGAACAGGGTTTTCCATTCATTGCTGAGGAGGTTTGTGTTGGTCTTTTTCGATGACATCCTTATATACAGCAGGACTTGGCAGGAGCATCTGGCTCACTTAGAGACCGTGTTGAGTATTTTGGAGAGGGAGTTGTTGTACGCCAAGGAATCCAAATGTGTTTGGAATGAAATTGTTATATTTAGGTCATATCATCAGCGAGGAGGAGTGCGGATGGATCCTGAAAAGATCCGCGCCATTGTTGACTGGCCTACACCGGCAAACGACACAGTTGAGAGGGTTTCTCGGTTTATGTGGGTTCTACCGCAGATTCGTGAATGGTTATTCACGACATGCAGCCCCGATGACAGATTTATTGAAGAAGGGCATTTGTTTGGACTTCTGAGGCACAGGAGTGTTTTATGAAGTTCAAGGAGTTGATGACCACATGCCTGTTTTGGCACTACGACTTTACGAAGCCGTTCGAGCTTCAATGCGATGCATCAGGTGAGGGCATTGGTGCGGTGCTTATGCAGGACAAGCACCCGTTGTATGAGAGCCGCAAGCTCAGAGGACCAGAGAGACTGTATAGCATATATGATAAGGAGATGCTCGCGATTATGCATGCCTTAGCAAAATTTCGACAATATCTTGTTGGCAGCAAATTTTGCATTAAAACTGATCATAACAGTTTGAGACACTTCTTGGGGCAGCGAGATCTCAATGATAGACAGCAGAAGTGGGTCAGTATGTTGCAGGCTTATGACTTTGATATCTCGTATATCAAAGGTACACAGAACGTAGTGGCTGATGCACTTTCCGGTAGACCATATTTGAGCGCTATGGTTCACATTTCAGAGGACTGGAGGCATATGATAGTGGCAGAGTATGCCAAGGATACTTGGGCCTCCAGCATTGTTGAGGGATCGACAGTTGATACCAGGTATACACTTGTGAATGACTTGATCATTTACAAGAACAGGATATTTTTTATCCCAGGTTCAGAAGTGAAGAACATAATCATGCGAGCCTTTCATGATGTACCGACTGCAGGACATCCCGGGTACTTCAAGACCTACAGACCGATTTGGGAGAGATTCACCTGGAGAGGACTCAAGGCTGATGTTCTTCAATACGTGCGTGAGTGCCCTGTTTGTCAGCAGAACAAGCAGGAGAACACGTACCCGGCAGGTTTATTGCAGCCACTTCTGATTCCTGACAGGAAGTGGGAATGCCTGTCGATGGACTTCATTACGGGCTTGCCTAAAGCCCAAGGGCGTGATTGCATATATGTAGTTGTGGATCGACTTACGAAGTATGCCCACTTCTTTCCGATCACCACGACTTACACAGCTACACAGGTAGCAGAGGTATTCTTTCATGAGGTGTTAAGACTACATGGATTGCCTCGAAGCATTGTCAGCGATAGGGATAGTCGGTTCCTGAGTCACTTCTGGCAGGAGGTGTTCAGGCTTTGTGGGACCAAGCTCACTCCGAGCACTAGTTACCACCCGCAGACTGATGGGCAGACGGAGATTGTAAACAAGTGGGTGGAAGGTTACCTCCGAAATTATATTTCAAGGCAGCAGAAGGCATGGGTCAAGTGGATTCACTTGTGCGAGTATCGCTATAATACGACATACCACATGACTATTCAGATGTCTCCTTTTATGGCGTTGTATGGGTATGAGGCGCCGAGTTTTCTAGATCTGCTACTGAGCGACAGTAGAGTACCGAGTGCTGGAGACTTATTGCAGGAGAGTCAGGATACTCTGAAGACTCTCAAGGAGAATATTGCAAAGGCACAGAATCAGCAAAAGCAGTATGCGGATCAAAAGAGGACGGAGAGGCATTTCGAGGTTGGTGACATGGTTTACCTCATGCTGCCCCTACCGTCAGTCCACTCTTAGGAAGAGTGGGTCGACTTAAGCCGCGTTATTACGGTCCTTCGGGATCTGAGGAGAGTTGGCGAGGTGGCTTCTGACTTGAGCTTCCAGCGAGAGCGGGGTACACAATGTATTTCATGTATCACGCCTCAAGAAGGCGTTGGGACACCGTTGTACCGTCTGATTCTACCTCCCTTAGGCGATGAGGGAAAGTTGATCTTAGTACACGAGTCCATCACGGAGTCTGAGGAGGCAGTTAGCGTAGGAGGACTATCAGGGAATATCTAGTGAAATGGAGAGATTTGCCTGTAGAGGATGCGACATGGCAGAGCGAGGAGATTCTGCAGCATCCGGCATTGAGATTGCTTGAGGACAAGCAATTTCAGGAGGGGCGGACTGTCATGTCCCCTTCTCAGTGACATCTCTCGGAGTACAGGATTAGCCTATCATACGACCCTCGTAGGCTGATAGACTGGATAGAGGGTCACGTTGGAGCTTGGCTCAGCTTCAGTTAGCATTTCTTGATCAGTTGGCTTTCGTTCAGGCTCATTCGGAGACTTCTTGCAGAAGTTGCTATTTTTAGCAGTTCTTGCCAATCAGCGTGGAACCCCTGCTATTTTTAGCAGTATGGATTTGGCAGTGTTCAGAATCACTTCAGTGTTGGTCAGCTTCAGACGGATCAGTCTTCGGATGAATAACGAGAAAGATATTAATATTTAATTGTATTAATTAAATATTAATTATTTGAAGATTATAATATAAAGTTATAATATTATATTATAACTTAAGTGATTATGATTGAGGGGGTCGCCATCATCAGAAGGGGCCAAATTGACAATTATATTTTATTATAAAATTTGGCTGAGACTATGGAAATATTAAATGCAAAAAAAGTTTGAATTATTTAATATTCCCTATTTTTGAGGAAATCGCACTTTTGAGGGATATAGTGCATTTGCATTGGATTTTGAGCCATTATGTGATTATTGATATTGAAATTGGTCAAGTTTTGTCTAAGCACAGAACCTTAGGGTTTGAAACTCGAATTCCTTGGGGAACGAGCCATCTCCATTGGAAGCAGTTCAGAGGGTGTGAAATAACACCTGATTTATTGCCAGTTATGAGATTTCTTCATCCAGAGGAAATCATTGAACTTCACAGAACATTCAGCATCAGAGAGTTTATCTGTGTTTTCATCCAGAAGACACTTATTCATCTAGGCGCAGAAATTTTGGAGATCCGGAAAGTTGTAAAGAGGTCGTACATTTATTTAATGCTGCTGCTGCTTCAACCGTACCTTTGTACAGCAGGCCGTACCATCTTAAGGAGCCGTACTTCTTCCATCAAGAGAAACGCCTTTCCTTTTGACTTCCAGTTTGCATCATTGAGGGCGCTAGGGTACCAGAAGACATTTGAGATTGCCAGACAGGAGGAGAAGGGAAAATTTCATACAGTCGTACCATTTCAAGCTATTTACCAGCAAGCTGCAAACATCAAGTTTTCAATAAAAATCATTGTTCTTTATATTGCATGTTAATGGATCTTATATGTAACTGTCTCAGAAGATTTATATAAAGACTGGCGTCCATATTAGCTATTGATTTCATCATTTTCAAAGTAGATTTATTTGTATTGAATTTATTTTCAATTCTTGCAAAAATCGCAATCTTTCATTCATTGCACAAAAACACCAAAAAAATCAAAACTTCAGAAAAACACAAAAAAACGTCAGATTTGAGAAACAAAGGAAACAAGGGGTTTCTACAAGCCGTACCATATCATTTATTGCTGCAATCTCTAGGTTTTCAAATAAAACCATTGCTTTTTGTATTGCATGTAACTAGGTATTTACTGTAATCATTCCAGAAGATTGAATAATAGTCAGGCATCGGTATTTGCTATAGATCCTGTAGTTTTCAGAGATATATTATTTTATTTGAATTTATTATCATTTTCAAGCAAAAATCGCAATTTCTTTATTTTATGCAAAAAACCACAAAAACAATCAAAAAACCAAAAACCTTTTAAATAATCAGAAAAAGTTCAGATACAGAGAAAACAGGGAAACTAGGGTTTCTACAGTGGTATCAGAGCTAAATCCTGCTATCCTAAGGGTTTAGCAGTCTTATGCAGCCAGAACAGTTTGGCTCTCACAGGTATTACACAAGCAGACGTGCTCTGATTGACAGACAACAGAGTTTGAGCAGGCAGCCAGGAAACATGGCTGACAGGAATGACAGGGCTGACAGAACAGATATACCTAGGACAGAGATCCCGCCTAATAACAGAGATCAGGACGATGCAGAGGTTTTGCATGCACTCAGAGATCTTCATGCAGGTCAACGGCGGTCCGATGATGTATTACAGCAGTTGGCAGTAGCACTTCAGAAATTGGGTACTCCTAGGAGACCGTCACCACATCGTGACGATGAGAGGAGTGAAGCAGGGTCTTGCAGGGCACCTAGGACAGCCTCACAGACAGCAAACAGGCCTACCAGGCCTACATTTGTGACACAGGAGGCCAGAGAGGTCTTGGCAGGTGAGGAGCGTGATGAGTTGTTCGCGGATACGCTTATGGCAGCGAACGAGGAATGGGAATTGGTACCACCGGAGGTCAGAGAACGGATCACTTTCGACCGTTTTATTACTCAGAGGAGAGAGCACCATAGAGGTTGACAGGATTGGAGACCTAGACAGCAGAATAATGACCTAAAACATGCAACATACTCAACCTAGCTATCTTCGATGGTAGTGGCAAGGTGACAGCCCAAGCATGGATTAGCAAGTTAGACACCTTCCTCACATTACGTCCGATGGCTGAGAGAGATGCCATTCGATATGCGACACTGCATCTTGAGGGAGTAGCGTACGACTGGTGGCACCACGGGATGGTGACGTTACAGCATGACAGGATCACTTCATACCAGGAGTTCGTAGACAGATTGGTTGAGCGGTTTGATAGGAAGGATCCAGAATCCTACTTCAGAGACGTAGCTCAGTTGAGGCAGAGTGGCAGTTTGGAATCCTACATTGGTGACTTTCAGAAGTTATCAGTCATGGTTCCAAACATTTCTGAGAGGAGATTGGTAGTACTCTTCATGGAGGGTTTGACAGAACCACTGAGAGGCTGGATCAAAGCCTTTGATCCTCCTTCATTACAGGAGGCAATGAAGAAAGCACGAAGCATGGAGTTAGCAGCACCGTCTAGTAGATTTAACTCCAGAGGTAATTCTTCATTCAAGGATAATAAGGGCTTTAACAAAAACAGGGACAAATCTGATTTTAACAAAGAAAAATCAGAGTTTAGGAACGATTCAAAACGTAAATCAGCAGCTCCCCCTTTGGATCGAGAGGCCCTTAATGACCTACGCAGGAAGAAGCTTTGCTTCTACTGCAAAGGACCCTATGACGCCAATCACGATTGTCCTCTAAGACCTAAGGGCAAGGCAAATCGTGTGATGTGGGCGTACTACGAGGACTCAGAATCAGAAAAGTCCTAACGGCAGGAGAGTTCTGAGGATTCAGAGTCTCCAAAGCCTAGAGCTGAGACAGAGCCAGTGCTTCAGTTACAGGAGGCACGCTTATCTAGCATACAGCAGGAGGGCTCTTTCAGGATTCGTGGTGTGTTGGCAGGACAGAGGGTCATTACCCTACTTGATACAGGAGCCGCACATAATTTCATAGATGCCAGATTCGTTGAGAAACGCAGACTCATTACTGAGGAGTTCGATGGCATTAGAGTCAAGGTGGCCGATGGATACACTTTGAGGTGTGAACGCATGATAAAGGATCTCCCTTTGCCCCTGAACAATTATGAGTTCAAGGCTGATTACTATGTTGTTAATATGGGGGATATTGATTTGGTCTTGGGAATGAAGTGGCTTCATTCATTGGAGGAAGTCACTCTTCGTCTCAAGGACATGGAGATCTGTTTTGATGTTGACGGGAAGACACACATACTTAAAGCAATTCGGGACAGCGACCTAAAAACAATTTCTTTTCGTCGGATGGAGAGGCTCATGCGTCACGACATGGTAGAGTGGGCTGCCGAGTGCACTTTGGCACCTATACAGGAGGGACAGCAAAAGGCAGAATATCATCCGGACATTCAGCAGTTGAGAGTCAAGCATGATAAGGTGTTCAGTGATATTCCGCCAGGTAGATCTCCAGACAAGGATAGTGAGCACATTATTGAGCTCGAGGAGGGCGCTAAGCCCGTTATGATAACTCCTTACAGGCATCCTAAAAGATTAAAGGATGAGATAGAGAAGACAATAAAGGAGTTACTTGCTATGGGTCACATTCGGCCTAGCAAGTCGCCATTCGCTTCTTCGGTTGTCTTGGTTAAGAAGAAGGATGGAACATTACGCATGTGCATTGATTACAGGGTCCTGAATAAGAGGACGATTAAGAACAGGTATCCGATACCGAGGATTGACGAGCTTATTGATGAGCTCCATGGTGCCTGTTACTTTACCAAAATTGATTTACGGTCGGGTATCATCAGATTAGGGTCCGTGAGCAGGACATAGAGAAGACTGCCTTCCGATGTCATTGTGGGCACTTCGAGTTCGTAGTGATGCCATTTGGGCTCACTAATGCGCCAACCACTTTTCAGTCTACGATGAACAGGGTTTTCCATTCATTGCTGAGGAGGTTTGTGTTGGTCTTTTTCGATGACATCCTTATATACAGCAGGACTTGGCAGGAGCATCTGGCTCACCTGGAGACCGTGTTGAGTATCTTGGAGAGGGAGTCCTTGTACGCCAAGGAATCCAAGTGTGACTTGGGATGACCGAATTGCTATATCTAGGTCACATTATCAGTGCAGATGGAGTGCGTATGGATCCTAAAAAGATCCGCGCCATTATTGACTGGCCTACACCGGCAAACCTGACACAGTTGAGAGGGTTTCTCGGTTTATGTGGGTTCTACCGCAGATTCGTGAATGGGTATTCACTACATGCAGCCCCGATGACAGATTTATTGAAGGGGGCGTTTGTTTGGACTTTTGAGGCACAGGAGTGTTTTATGAAGTTTAAGGAGTTGATGACCTCATGCCCTGTTTTGGCACTACCTGACTTTACGAAGCCGTTCGAGCTTCAATGTGATGCATCACGTGAGGGCATTGGTGCGGTGCTTATGCAGGACAAGCACCCGATTGTGTATGAGAGCCGCAAGCTCATAGGACCAGAGAGACTGTATAGCATATATGATAAGGAGATGCTCGCGATTATGCATGCCTTAGCAAAATTTCGACAATATCTTGTTGGCAGCAAATTTTGCATTAAAACTGACCATAACAGTTTGAGACACTTCTTGGGGCAGCGAGATCTCAATGATAGACAGCAGAAGTGGGTCAGTAAGTTGCAGGCTTATGACTTTGATATCTCGTATATCAAAGGTACACAGAACGTAGTGGCTGATGCACTTTCACGTAGACCATATTTGAGCGCTATGGTTCACATTTCAGAGGACTGGAGGCATATGATAGTGGCAGAGTATGCCAAGGATACTTGGGCCTCCAGCATTGTTGAGGGATCGACAGTTGATACTAGGTATACACTTGTGAATGACTTGATCATTTACAAGAACAGGATATATTTGATCCCCGGTTCAGAGGTGAAGAACATCATCATGCGGGCCTTTCATGACGTGCCTACAGCAGGACATCCCGGGTACTTCAAGACCTACAGACAGATTCGGGAGAGATTCACTTGGAGAGGACTCAAGGCCGATGTTCTTCAATACGTGCGTGAGTGCCCTGTTTGTCAGCAGAACAAGCAGGAGAACACGTACCCGGCAGGTTTATTGCAGCCACTTCCAATTCCTGACAGGAAGTGGGAATGCCTGTCGATGGACTTTATTACGGGCTTGCCTAAAGCCCAAGGGCGTGATTGCATATATGTAGTTGTGGATCGGCTTACGAAGTATGCCCACTTCTTTCCAATCACCATGACCTACACAGCTACTCAGGTAGCAGAGGTATTTTTTCGCGAGGTATTCAGACTTCATGGGTTGCCTCGGAGCATCGTGAGCAACAGAGATAGTCGGTTCCTGAGTCATTTCTGGCAGGAGGTGTTCAGGCTTTGTGGGACCGAGGTCACTCCGAGCACTAGTTACCACCCGCAGACTGATGGGCAGACGGAGATTGTAAACAAGTGGGTGGAAGGTTACTTCCGAAATTATATTGCAGGGCAGCAGAAGGCATGGATCAAGTGGATTCACTTGTGCGAGTATTGCTATAATACGACATACCACATGACTATTCAGATGTCTCCTTTTATGGCGTTGTATGGGTATGAGGCGCCGAGTTTTCTAGATCTGCTACTGAGCGACAGTAGAGTGTTGAGTAGACTTATTGCAGGAGAGTCAGGATACTCTGAAGGCTCTCAAGGAGAATATCGCAAAGGCACAGAATCAGCAAAAGCAGTATGCGGATCAGAAGAGGACGGAGAGGCATTTCGAGGTTGGTGACATGGTTTACCTCATGCTGCAGCCCTACCATTAGTCCACTCTTAGGAAGAGTGGGTCAGAGAAGCTTAAGCCACGTTATTACGGTCCTTTCAGGATCCTGAGGAGAGTTGGCGAGGTGGCTTACGAGCTTGAGCTGTCAGCGGAGAGCAGGGTACACAATGTATTTCATGTATCACGTCTCAAGAAGGCGTTGGGACACCGTGTTGTACCGTCTGTAGTTCTACCTCCCTTAGATGATGAGGGAAAGTTGATCTTAGTACCTGAGTCCATCCTGGAGTACAGGGAGAGACAGTTGCGTCGAAGGACTATCAGGGAATATCTGGTGAAATGGAGAGATTTCTTGTTGAGGATGCTACATGGGAGAGCGAGGATATTCTGCAGCATCCGTCATTGAGATTGCTTGAGGACAAGCAATTTCAGGAGGGGCAGACTGTCATGTCCCCTTCTCAGTGACATCTCTCGGAGCACAGGATTAGCCTATCATACGACCCTCGTAGGCTGATAGTTTGGATAGAGGGTCATTTCGGACCCTGGCTCAGCTTCAGTTGGCAGTTCTTGATCAGTTGGCTTTCGTTCAGGCTCATTCGGACACTTCTTGCAGAAGTTGCTATTTTTAGCAGTTGTTGGCAGTCAGCGTGGGACCCCTGCTATTTTTAGCAGTATGGATTTGTCAATGTTCAGAATCACTTCAGTGTTCGTCAGCTTCAGACAGATTAGGCATCGGATGAATAATGAGAGAGATATTAATATTTAATTGTATTAATTAATTGGAGATTATAATATAAAGTTATAATATTTAATTATAACTTAAGTGATTTTGATTGAGGGGGTCGGCATCATCAGAGAGGGGCCAATTTGGCAATTAAATTTATAATAAATATTTGGCTGGAAACTATTGAAAGTAATTAAATAAAAAGTGCGAATATTTTAATGATTCCCTATTTTGGTGGAAATCGCACTTTTGAGGGTATAAGCCATTTTGCCTTGGATTTCGAGCGATTATGTGATTATTGATTTTGGAAATTGATCAAGTTTGGTCTGAGCAAGAAGCTTTAGGGTTTCAGTCTCGAATTCCTTGGGGAACGAGCCATCTCCATTGGAAGCAGTTCAGAGGGTGTGAAATAACACCTGATTTATTGCCAGCACAGAGGTTTCTTCATCCAGAGGAAATCATTGAACTTCACAGAGCATTCTATATTCAGGGTTTTCAGAGAGTTCTTTATCCAGAAGACATCTTGCAATCTAGGCGCATATATTCTTCATATCCAGAGATTCCGGAAGAGGCCGTACATTTTAATTTATTTGCTGCTGTACCTGGCCGTACCTTGCTGGAGGCCGTACTACCTTCTATTGAGTCGTACTTTTGCCTTGAGGAGAGACGCCTTCCATATTGGCATTATATCTTCATCACAGGAGGGGCCCACATATCTGGAGCAGTTTGCATACATCTGACAGGAGGGAAAAGAAGAATTTGCTGCAGTCGTACCATATCATTTATTGCTGCAATCTCCAGGTTTTCAAATAAAACCATTGCTTTTTGTATTGCATGTAACTGGGTATTTATTGTAATCATTCCAGAAGATTGAATAATAGTCAGGCATCGGTATTTGCTATAGATCCTGTAGTTTTCAGAGATATATTATTTTATTTGAATTTATTATAATTTTCAAGCAAAAATCGCAATTTCTTTATTTTATGGAAAAAACCACAAAAACAATCAAAAAACCAAAAACCTTCAAAAAAAATCAGAAAAAGGTCAGATACAGAGAAAACAGGGAAACTAGGGTTTCTACAGAACAAGAATATGTAACTTCACACCCATTGCATTTCCAAACATAACCACCACCACCTGGAATCTGTCTTATCATTTCAACATACTTCCATAGAGGAGAATTTGCATTTGTTTTGAACTTTGAGTTTGGTTTCGCTACAGAGCTGAAGGTAGAACCCATTGACATTGCGATTCCTATGGCAATTTGTTTTGCAAACAACACATTCAAAATTTGAATGAAAACAAAATATAATAATTTTTTAAAACCTAGCTCTTTTGAATCTTGCACAATGCATACATTCATAGAAGAACAGAAAAAAAAAGATGCAAAACAAAGTTTCTGTTTGTAAAACAAAAAAAAAGAATGAAAAAATGAGAAAAACTTACCTCTTTGCAAAAATATTCTTCAACAATCTTTGTGGCAGCCAATGAACACTTGCAAATCTGTAGGAATGGCAATGCAATCGTTTGTAGAAGCTTCAATGATCAATATTCAACTCCTTTTGTCAATCCAACAAACAAAAATAAGAACTCACCTCTTGGAATAAAAATGCTTGTTTGCAAAACAAATGAATAAAAATGAGGTAGTTTAGGTGTTTAAAGTGTTTGAGGTCACTTTTAGGGTTCCCTTGGGCGTGGGTCAAAGTTAAACTAGAGAAATTACAAAAAAAATGCAAAAAAAAAAAAAAGCTTTTTGGGCACCCAAACCCGTCGGTTCTCCTTGGGTTCGACTTGGGTTCTTCTTGGGTTCACCCGGGTTCTTCATCGGCTAACCAAGCCTCAAAATCACAGACCCTGGTCAAACCCACAGAGGGACCGGACCAGGACCCAACCCAAAACCCAGCGAACCGGTAACTTAGATTATGATGGTATCAAAGCCCAAGTTCCTGCCATCATGTTAGGTGATTCAGTTTTGAAAATTTTAGAGTGATGACAATGGGCTTCAGCAACGTAGAAGATTGGATTAAGGAGAGTTATGAACAGAAAGCTATCCAACTATTTGACGAGTACCAAAGCATACCTGATGGTTTTGAAACACAGGTGTCCTTTAATGACTTCTTGAATTTAGTTGTAACCTTGAGACCTGGGAAGATAGCTTTGGTGAAGAACGTTAGAAGAATGTTTAAGGAGAAATCAAAAGAGGGGTTAGAGATGGAAGAAGAAGCACTTGTTTGTGACTTGCAGCCTACAGGTGTTCATGGGGAAGATAAAAATAGTCAACATGCGTTCAAGATTGGGCTCTAAGCTCTAAAGAAAACAAAGCTAGAAGTTCACTTCAGACCTATAAGGACAAGGACATAGGAGATCACCTACTTAAGCTATAGATGAAGAGCACATGAAGATTGAAGGTGATAACATCATGGAGATTGACATATCAGCCATGAGGGATTAGCTACAAGAAGGTATGAATCCATTCGATACCTCTATTTGAGTTTAGCATTGCTTCATCACCCTTACTTCATCTTGGCAAGGAATCAAATTTTGGTTCGAGTATCCTTGAGATGGATTTTGTTCATACATATGATGTCAATTCACAAAACTTAGTATGTAGTGAACAATTGGTTTTGGATGAGACCTACTCAGCTTTGCAAGATATGGGGAGTGATTTATTCACAAAGGCAGCTAATCATGAAGAGTATAGTGACCACATTTTTCTGAAGCAGAGCAATCAGCCTTATAGAACTTGGGATCCAGGTGTGATGGTCCCTACATTTGACGTGGATCCTACTTGGGATGGATCTACTTTTGACCATAGTGTTGTCCCAACTTTGTCTACACATTTATGCATGAAGGATGGAATTAATAGCATTGATGATGTTGATATTGACCTTGAAAAAAAATCTGATTCTGTATTGCATGATGTTGACCATAAATCAGATAATTCATTTGGGGTTGATTGGTCACAGGAGTCCGACCATTTGACAAGAGAGTTGAAGGTGGATGAAGACCAAATTATTGCAGCCAATCCACCAAATTATTGCAGCCATTAAACATTTTGATGATACCCATAAGTTGATGGCAAAATGTTGTTGAAGGTCTTCAGGGATACATAAGGACTTTGATGGAGAACTTTCCCTTTTAGATTTTCAAGCTTTCAAAGAAGCATTAATGGTAATGAAGACAAATCACCTACAGCTACTCTCTGATAGAGATCACCTACTCATGCTTGGTGAGATCTGTTTTGATGCGCTAAAGGGGAAATAAGAGAAGTGGATACGCTTACTAATGAGCTTAAGGTTACCCAGGATTCTTTGAAGAGCGCTCAGATGGCCCTTCAAGGATACAAAATTCAGGCTGGGGAGCTTTGTTTGGAGTTGAGCTTGGATCAATTCTCATCACCCACAGCAAAAAATGAGTCCTCTATGACAGCTCTAACACCTGAGGTTGATAACGACATTCATGGTTTGAGGGGAGAACATCTTATGATGGATCATGGTGACTCCAACATCTATGACATTAAAAAAATTTCAGAATGTGGTTTGGTAGCTGCTGGAAATGTCATTACAACAGCAAAGAAAGGGGGTATCAAGCTTGTTGCTTATGAAACTCTAAAGGAGGGACCTAATCATGGCATTTGCATATTTGACAATCCATCCCTTGGATTAAGGGATATTTTATCTTATACTAATCCTTCTTTGCGAGTGGGTTTGAAGTTAACAATTGCTCCATACCCCTTAGTTGTTGATGCTTTCATGGATGGGTTACAAGTGATTACCAAAGAAGTCAAAAGCTTCCATGGTGGGCAAGATGTTGTGGATGGCACTTGGAATCATGATGTGTGTGTATCTTTCTAGGTATGTTGGAGACCATTCTTGGTTGGGTATCCGTTCTTGGGATCCTCAACGAAGATTGACGGAGCCTCTTGGGAAGGAAGGAATGATCCTTGGAGGGATGAGGATCAAAATTTCAAAATTAATAATGTTATTTCTCTCCTTGCCAGCCATTTTGTGATTCCAATTGTTCACCTACAAATGGATTGGAGAGAGATCTTAAGTTAGAATTGGAGCAATGAACGAATGGTTACTCTTGGGAGTGCTCCTTGGCAAAGAATGGTTCAGATTTTTAGTCTTGAGCTTGCTGTTTGGTTGCAAGACAGTCACTCACATTTTGGTTTGCTCTCATTCAGGAGAGTTGGCACAATATTTCCTACCAAGGAAGTGAAGGATTTTACTTGGAAATTTCTTGAAGTGTTTCCCAGCCACTTTCAAGTTGATTTTGTGCAACACACTACTTATCTCACATGCGTATACTTGGGAATTCCTTTTTGCTGCTGTTATCCCTTATGTAGAGCGCTTAAACCAGATCGTACTTTGCTGATTCCAGCTTTGAACAGCAATGATTATTTGCTCCTTCAAACCTTCCAAACTCTTTCATCTTATGAAAGTTTGTGATGTAAACTTTGATAGTTTACTCTCAGTGTTGGTGTGGGACAGCGAACATCCACATGCTGGAGTTCATCATTCAGACTCTCCGAGAGTTGGAATGGTAAGAGTTTTCATAAGTCTACATGGTTGTATCGAAACAGCTTAGAGAAGGCATGTTAGATTCCTGTGGTGCTATGATGATGAGCTTGTGGAACTCTTGCAAAGGATTGCTCTCCTTTTAGCAAGAAGATTAGAGGAAGTCACGTTTGCAGTTGTGGCTTTGCATGACCCCATGAGGAGATAAGTTGAGGATTATGGTTTTGGGTTGAATAGACTTTTTTTCCTATTCCCTAGGATAGTGTTAGGCAGTGGGATTGCCGATGTGGATTTCTCTAAGATGCTTTGGCAGGAGATATTTCATGGTATAGATTTCAACCCGCACACAGATGATTTGATGACATATAAATGTGGGTCGGTCTAGAGTGCCTACAACTTTAGAAGATAAAACAAAAACCTGCGAGTCTCCTACCTTGTTTCCTCCAAACAGTTGCATACCAACCCAAGAATCAAAGTCTCGGCATAGTGGAGGTTCAATTGATATCAGAGACACCTATCTCTTCATTCACAATGGGTGTGATGTTGTGATGGTTTAGGATCCAAGGATTGGTGTAATGGGTGCATTACTTCCTATTGATCACAATGAGTTGCATCACAACTCTTGGCATGGTAATGATTATATCAAAGTGGCACCATGGAAGTCAGCAAGTGGTGACTATGGTGGACTTCCAATTTGGATGAGAGATCCAAGAGTTTCTATGCATGGCAAATTACTTTATATTTGGAAAGTGACCCACAAAGCTGTCAAGTTTAGTTTCATTCTCATCTGCTTGAGGCAGAGGACATATAGCGGGGTATTCTTCAGGCTCATCTAGAATTCCGATATTTAGGTGACAGGCCAGGGAGTTTAGGTGTGGATTGCTTAGGGACAAGCAATCTTGGGGAGGGTGGATTATAATGTCCCATTTTCCTAGGTAGTTATCAGTTGCAGAGCTTAGTCTGTCATTTGGTCCCCATGGACTAGCACGTTGGTTTGGGGGGGGCCCTTTGAGGGTGTTTATGACTAGACAATCAACCTGTTGTACCCAAAATAAATTTTTGGCATTCTGCTTTAATTGAGCTAAATCATGTTAAAATGTCGTCAAAAGTTTGTTTTAGGTCAAACCAAACATAAGGTCTTTGTGGGTTTCTGTCAAGAAACACATGTGCAAAATTCTAAAAATTTGAAAATAAGAGTTTTACACCCCTATTTTCAAGGAAACCCCTGAAAATAGGACCTTCCCGAAAATGATTGAAAATGATTTTGATAGGATTAAACGACTTCTCGATCACACTGATCAAGTCAGAATCATCAAAAGACATATTTTACTCTGGTGGGTCTATTTCTATTTTTCAGGAACAAAGTTAGGAGCTCCGCAACCATTAATGGCAGATTGGCCAATACCAGGTGCTAAAAGCTAAGCTTCAAAAGCTTCAACAACGCAACCATGGTAAAAAAAGGTCTAAAATGATGGTGTTTGACGAAGGAGATTCTAGAAACCAGAAAAGACCAAAATTTGGCTAACTCTAGAAATGCTACAAACAAGAAGCTAACTCAAAATGCTAAAAGAGCCCTTTCTAGAGAAAGGTGCCCTTCAATCTCAGGGAGAAAACACATTCTTTTGATTCATCCAAGGCAGTCATCCTCGGTGTTCTCCTGCTGTCTCGACAACGTAACAATCAGCAAGATCATCTGATGAAGTGATCACCGGCAAATGTCAACACAACACAAAGAGGTAGTTATGAAAATCATCAAAAATGATCGTCCAGCAAGGGAAAAAGCGCCCTTGTCAAGCAAAGCCACTCTTGAATGAGGTGGTCAAGATGTAACCCTTTGAGAAATGTCGCCTTCGAGAGATCTCTTCGATCCCGTTTCAGCTCAACAATGAATCTGTCAACAAGCCTATGAGACGAGTCAAACAATTGCAGTGATGGATCAACTGAACATGCCAATTGAAGGATAAATCAGTAAGATACAAGCTAAAAGCGCCCCTACTAGCCAGGGGTGCCCATCTTTTTGAAGTACTTGATGACCCTATCAGCAGTTGTTGTGTATAATGAACTTGTTCAGCTATCAGCCAGCGTCTTGATCAAATCAAAAGCACTTTCATCGGACCTACCAAGCAACCGGTGGAAGCAATCAAGTGGAAAACTTCCCAAAAAGAGATTGAATGTAAAAAATGGTAAAACGTGCTAAGGCATGGGAAAAAGAGCCCTTTCTAGAGAAAGGTGCCCTCTATTTTGGGCCCTTAAATGTTGTTAGATGGTAGAAGGTTCTCCAAGATGACCTTCACCGTTTGGGTCAATCTCAACAACGAAGTTGTTAACATGGGAATTTGACGAGGCAATCAACCTGGAGTGAAGATCAAATTGGAGCAGTTTCCAGGGTGAAAATCAATGGCAGAAAGAGTAAAAGCACCCCTGCTAGCCAGGGGCGCCCTTGCTTTCAAGGACCTTAAACTGACTTCCATAAACTAAGATACCATCCATCCTTTGCAGGACTGAGTTGGCCACCTGATGAATCATCAAACATGATTGTCCAACTCACTGATCAACGAGGAGATCAAATTAGAGCATGGGAGGTCCAAATGAATAAGTTGAAACACAGATACTGAAAATTGACTAAGGCAAGTGCAAAAGTGCCCTTGCTGAAGAAAGGTGCCCAGTCTTTTGGAGCCTCAAACTTAGTTTTTTGGCTTAACACCTCCCAGGCACATCTCTTCAGCTTGGATCCAGCTCAACAATGAATGTATCAGCAGCTACTCAAGATCAACCAATCAATCTGGAGTGAGGATCAAACAAAGGTCATTCAACAGTGAAAAATGATGAAAAAGCACTCAAACGCAAAAGGGATGCCTAAAAAGGTCAAAGGCAGGTTTGTTGACTTCAGTTGTAATGTCCCCTTCCAGTTGACATCTCTCAGAGCTTATGATTAGCCTATTTTGCGCCCCTCGTAGGCTGATAGGATGGATAGAGGGTCTTGTTGGAGCTTGGCTTGGCTTCGGTTGTCAGAATCTACCAGTTTGGCTTTCATTCGGAGTCGTTCGGACATCATTTGCTTGACTTGCTATTTTTAGTAAGTTAAGTCCCTCAGCGGAGCACCCCTGCTATTTTTAGCAGTATGGTCTAGTCGTGTGCAAATTCAATCACTTATTCTCCAGCTTCAGACGGTTCGTTAATCGGACGTATTTTGAGAAAGATATTAATATTTTAATTGTCAAATTAAATATTAATTATTTGAAGCTTATATTATAAAGTTATAATATTAGTTAATATTATAACTTAAGTGATTTCTTAAAGGGGTCGACCAACATTGAAGAGGGGCCACTTTTCAATTATAATTTATAATTAAAAGTGCGTTCGAGACTATTGAAAAATTAAAAGAAAAGTTCGAACTTTATTTAAATGATGCCTTTTTGAGAAAAGTCGACTTTTTGAACGATATAAGGGTTTCATTGGAAAAAGAGCTCATTATGTTTTGAAATCGAATTTTTGCCAAGTGCTTCTTCTGAGAACAGAGCCAAGGGTTCCAGTTTTCATCGTGCATTGGAGAACGTGCCATCTCCAGTGTCTGCAGTTTAGAGGCTGTGAAATATCAGCTGATTTATTGCATGTCAGAGGGATATCTTCATCCAGAAGTTATCACAGTGCTTCATTATTTGAGATACCTTCAGTGTTTTGGTTTGGGATTACTCCAGGAGAGATTATTCATTTTAGGCGCCTATTTCCTGAGATCTGGACTCATCTCTCAAGAGTCGTACAAATTCATTGCTGCTGTTTCAGATCCGTACTTGCTACAGCAGGGCCGTACCTTCAAGAAAAGGCTGTACTTTTCAGCCTTGGGCAAATCGCCTTATTCCTTGGTTTTCTGACTTCACCCTTTTGTGGCCCTACACCTCTGGATCCTTTTTCAAGCATCTGACGGAGGGAGAAGTGGAAATCTATGAAGCCCTGTTGTACCCAAACCAAATTTTTTGCTTCATTAAGGCATTTTGCATTTAAAAGTCTAAACCTTGCTAATTTGTTGTAAAACACAGTTTTGGGCAATGTCAAGCATGGAGTTTTTGTCAATAGTTTGTCGGTCAAAGTCAGTTATATTGATCAAAGCCTGAAGCAGAGACTCAAAATGAAGATCTTCACGATGGAGGAGCATCTCACGACGACATTCCATATTGCAGACAGTCATTTCAATGATCGAAACAGAGTTTTTAAAGATCAAAACATGGAGATTTCTCAGAGGAAAAGCCCAAAAGTGCAAGTATAGCTCAGGGGCGCCCAGTTTATTGGAGGTCAAGATTATGTTTAAAATGTTCAAGCATCCAATCAATCTCTTTAGAACTAGTCTGGCTATCCGTCAAGCTATCCAGCGAGGCATTCCGAGACTCACAGCTCCGGTTATCAGCGACAGAAGTCAAAATCCCTAAATTTTAGGAGATAAGAATTTTGCTCTTTTCAGGCAAAAGCGCACCTCTAGCCTGAGGGCGCCCATCTCAAGGAGGGGGTAAATTTCGACAGTTTCGTTGCCATATACAGTCAATCCGTTCACAACTGGTCTGCTTATCCGACGAGATGTCAAGCACAGTCATCCGATTCTCAAAATTCAGGCGGCAGTCGTCCAAAGATCAGCTTAAAATGGAGTTTTCATGTTTTTGAGCTTCTCCGTTTATGCCCAGTGCAAGTACAAGCCAGGGGCGCTGGCTTAAAGGACTCTCCAGATGCCAATATTTGCAGATAGAGTCTTCACGACATCAGTAGTATTCTAGCCTAGCTCCGCGACGCATCATTCAGCCTGTCGATCTGACGTTCCTGGTGGTCGTGGCAGAGATTCTACCGAGCACGTAATTTTACGGGCGGACCAACAAATGGTTTTCAGTGCATTTTCATAGTCTTAAGGCGCCTAGCCTTTAGGCTAGTCAGATGAGCCCATTCACGTTCGAAGTCTTCACGACTATTGAGCGTAGTCAATTTATCTTCCCAACGAGCATAGCCGTCAGCCTTCAGCATTTGGCAGTCGCTCGTGCGTGCGAGGTCTTTAGTGTAATACTACAAAGAGAAGACGTCCGAAAAATGGCTAAGTCTGGGAGCGGTAAACATAAATAAAATACGCACTAGAGTTTTTGAGGTCTTAGAAGCAGTTTTCTTGCCTCGTCATGTAGAAACCCCTGTTCTCGCTGATTCTGAAAACTGACTGCTTTGATTGTTTTTTCTCGTTTTTGCGTTTTTGAAAGAAAATGCTGAATAAATTTATATAAAATAATGCAACACTGGAAATGATAGAATCTATTGAAAAAGCTGATGCCAGTCTATTTATTAATCTTCTGGAATGATTACAAATAAGATTCGATAACATGCAACTAAAAAGGCAACGGTATTTTGATGAAAACCTGATTATTGCAGCAAGCTGAAAGAAAACTCTGTGAACGTTATGTGATAGCTTCTGAATGAAGGTATCCCTCTGAATGCAATAGATCAGCTGATATTTCACAGCCTCTGAACTGCAACACTGAAGATGGCTCGTTCTCCAATGCCTGTAGACAACTGAAACCCTCGGCTTCGTTCTCCGGAAGAAGACTTGATCAAAAATCAATTTCATAACATAATGAGCTCAAAACCCAATGAAACCCTTATATCTCCTCAAGAGTTCGAATTTTCTCAATTAGGTTTCATTTAAATAAATTCGAACTTTTCTTTTTAATTTTTCAATAGTTTTCGAAAGCACTTTTAATTATAAAATATAATTAAAAGTGGCCCCTTCAATGATGGCGACCCCTTTAGCAAAAATCACTTAAGTTATAATAAAATATTATAACTTTATATTATAATGCTCCAAGTAATTAATATTTAATTAAATCAATTAAATATTAATATCTCCTTCAATATTAACCCGATGCTCGAGCCGTCTGAAGCTGACGAACAATGAAGTGATTCTGAACATAATCCATCCATACTGCTAAAAATAGCAGGGGTCCCACGCTGACTTCCAATAACTGCTAAAAATAGCAATCCAGGGGCAAATAGGGTGAGAGAAGGAAGGCAAAAGCGAAAACCGGCGATAACAATCGATGGCCCGAAGCCAAGCCAAGCTCCATCAAGACCCTCTATCCACCCTATCAGCCTACGAGGGTCGCATAATAGGCTAAATCCACCGAACTCTGATGCTCGCAAAAATCGGGGACATTACATGATCTAGTTGAGCCCTTGGAACCTACTGATGGGCGTACAAATATTGTGATTGGTAGAAAAAGACCTCTTTGGGCCAGGCAAACAATGCAGGAGGCAGAAAGGTTTGCAGCCCCAAGAGGAACATTCAGAGAAAGTAAGAGACCGCATAAGTTTTCTAGCTATGTTGCATTGATGAGTCAAATCATTGAGTCAGAACCTTCCAGTATAGAGGAAGCTACTAGTCAGCAAGTTTGGAGAGATGCTATGTCTGAAGAGATCAATCCATTCTCAAGAATGATGTTTGGGACATCGTACCTAGACCTGAGGGAAAATTTGTTGTTTCTTCCAAGTGGATCTTCAAGATCAAGCATGCGGCTAATGGGAGCATCGAGAAGTACAAGGCTAGGTTCGTGGCTAGAGGATTCTCTCAGAAAGAGGGAGTTGACTATGAGGAAACCTTTGCTCCAGTTGCTCGTTATACTTCAGTCAAGACCATCATTGCTATTGCAGCATCTAAGGGATGGAAGATTCACCAGATGGACGTGAAGACAACATTTTTGAATGGTCTAATCGAGGAAGAGGTATATATTGAGCAACCTGATGGCTTTGAGGTACATGGGAAGGAGTCTCATGTTTGCAAGCTGAAGAAGGCTTTGTATGGCCTTAAGTAGGCTCCTCGTGCTTGGTATGAAAGAATTGATCGTTACCTGTCAAGCTTGGGCTTCTCCAAGAACGATGTTGATTCAAACCTGTATTTCAAGGTAATTGATGGCGAATCATTAATCTTGGATCTCTATGTTGATGATTTAATTCTTACTGGAGAAGATCACCTCATTATCAAATGCAAGGAGTTAGTTTCTGAATTTGAAATGAAGGATCTTGGTCTCATGCACTACTTCCTTGGCTTAGAACTATGGCAGAAGCCTAATGAGATAATTCTAAGTCAAGGGAAGTATACCATTGATATTCTGAAGAGATTTGGTATGATGGATTGCAAATCCATGTCTACGCTTATGGAGACCAACTTGTATAAGTTGAAAGAGGTTGCAACTAGTTCAGATCTAGTGGATCCCACAATGTATAGGCAGTTGATTGGATCATTAATGTATCTAGTCAACACTAGACCAGATATTTTCCATGTAGTGAGTGCACTTAGTCAGTTCATGTAGACAAAACTAAATACATCTAATTTTGACATAATACGAGAATACTTGTGGCTGGCCCGCGATTGGGTATGGCCCAGAGATATTCTTAGTGTGGACTTGAGCTACATGGTTATGCCCGGTCCCGATTGGGCAGTGTGTGTTAGTGATCAGAAGAGCACCTTTGGATATTGTTTCAGTTTGTGGTCTACAATGATATCCTAGTGTAGCAGGAAGCAGTCTTCAATGGCACTGAGTACAACAGAGGTCGAGTATATTGTAGCTTGTGTGGCAACTCGAGAAGCAGTGTGGCTTTAGAAGCTCCTTGCATGATTGTTTGGACAATCAGTGGAGCCAACTGTCATTCATTGTGATAATCAAAGTTGTGTGAAGCTTTCTATCAATCCAGTGTTTCATGACAGAACTAAACATGTTGAGATCAAATACCACTATATCAAAGATATGGTATTGAGGAAAGCGATCCAGTTGAAGTATATCAACACTGATGAGCAGACGACAGACATTCTCACCAAGCCTCTCTCCAGGATAAAGTTTGTGTACTTTTGAGACAATCTTGGTATGGTGGAGAATGAAGCCCTAGCTAAGGAGTCTCAGTATCAGTGATCTTCCTTAATGCATTTCTCTTTGAGAGAGATTTGAGGTGCAAGCCCTTGTAAATGCATTTCTCTTTGAGAGAGATTTGAGGTGAAAACCCTTGTTTCCACCCTCTGGGAGTAGCCATGGTGGATGTCATGTGTGTGACTCCATGACAACATCACGAGAGAGAGTCCGTGATGATTTTCTTATACTTATGCTTTTTCACCCTCTAGGAGTAGCCATGGTGAAAGTCAAGATGAGGTGACGACATCACATTGAGTGATGAGCATTTGTGCATATTTACCATCCATGGGAGTAGCCATGACGGTTGATATCACGTTGAGGTGATATTTCTTCTTTCCACATATGGGAGTAGCCATTGCGGTTGACATCACGATGAGGTGATATGTCTTTTACAGCTGGAAGTATCCTCCCTAGCTGAGAGGGAGTGTTGATGTTATTGAGCAGCGTCAAGCGATTTCTTCCAGCCATGACTTTGAAGCAAAAATTTAATGTAGCCTCAAATGGCTATTAAATTTATGAGTTCGGTATTAGTGAAGAGGTGCTTCATTAATTAATATTTAATTATTGTTATCAAGGCCGACTTCTTCTAAAGCGCGATTTCATGAAGAGACACATTTCTTGAAGGCCGACCTCTTACATCTTGGAGTTACGTCTTTTTGTGAAGGCCGACATGGAGTTTGAAGAGATGTGTCTTCTCTTTCTTGCTTGTATATATAATCGATGCTCATTCATTGTAATCATCATTCATATTCATTTTAGTTCATTGTTCTCAAGTACAAATAAGGAGAAGAAGAGTAATTTGATATTTTGTGGAAGGTTGAGTTCATTATCAGCAAATTACTTTATCTAGTTGTTGTGTTAGCGTCTGTTTGTTGTGGTCATTCTTGGCCTTCATATCGGCCTCTTTGTAAAGGAGATCATTCATTGTTATTCAATATATAAGTGATATATTGTTGTTGGGTTTTTCTCCCACAAGTGGAGGGTTTTCCCAAGGTATATGTTGTGTTATTGTGTCCGATTTTGAATTAATTTCTGAGGTTTACATCTGATCATAAAACTAACAGGTGCACCAACTAGAAATGGTACAGTTGGTATGGAAGATGTCAAATCCTCAATGTAAACTTGTCAAACAGTTGGAATAAATCTGCAATGATGATTGTGCCACAAACCCTAGGTGCACTTGGCCAAAAATTGTACAACGAACAAGTATAATGCAAACATGTGATAGTATTGGCTTGGTTGAGACTCGATCTATCAATAGCTACACCTGATCTGAAGAAATATGTTGATATAGTACTGCTGCAAACTCAAGCCTAAAAATTAAACACCTGAAACTACTCCAATGAAGCCCAAACGAAGACCCAAAGTAGGTCCTCAAAGGTGAACTGGGTTCTCGTCCAATTCACGATAGCCCTTGGGAGTTTTTGTTCCCAGAAGACTGAAACCAAGCTGAAACCCTTCTCCAGAGCTCAAACCTACAAGTGCTGATATGAAAAATGACAAATGAATGCGAAAATAGAAACCCAAAATTCACTTTATAATCTCCCATGAGCTTTTTATAAAAGATAATAAAATATTCCTCCTCAAGGGTCTTTTCCTCGTCAAAAGAAAGGGCCACTTTTTATAAACAACTTTGTTTCACTAGGATGGGGGCACTTTTCACTATTCACTTTATAATTCTCTATTACTATTCACTTTTACTATTCCATTAAAGCAAACTTTAATATTTTCAATTTATCCCTAGATTCAACAATTGAACTCCAAATTGAAAGGCTCGTAAAGCTCCTGACTAGGCTCCGCATCTCTCGATTGGGTCCCCTAACCATACTGTTGATCTATGGGAACCCTAATAGTAGGCCAATCTTGACTAGTCTGAGTTGCCTAAGGAAGGGATATTACATATGCTTGGTTATTATTTTCTCTTGGAGAATTCTAGGAAGCTTTGGCTTTCAGCAGGTTTGAGGACGGAAAACCTCGAACTTGGAGGTAGTGGATAGAAACCCATTGTCTGTTGGAGATATAATTCAAGTGTCTCACTTTGTGCTTCAAGTTCATACTTCTGGTTATCTAATCCGACTATAAGTTCTATGGCTACACTTGTATATTTTTGTGTTATTCTACTGAAGATTTGAAGGCAATATTCATATGTAATTTCAGACCTTTATTCTAAAACTATTATTATATGATTTACTTTGAAATTTGTTTGCAAGTTATTGGATGAATAGAAATTAGTTTCATGCAAACTGTTTGTTTAAATTTTTGCGGAACATTTGGTAAAATCGGGAGTAAATATCCATAGGGGGATATTTCAGTGGTATCAGAGCTGGTTTTTCCTACCAACCTATGAGGTTGAAGTGTAGCTTGTTTGCCTGGTATCAGAAGAAATCAACCAGATTTCTCGTGTGGTTCAATCAATTGAAATTTTCAGAAATAAAATTGTGTAGTCTTGGGGGAAGACAATTTTATAAGTCTCAAATTTGCAAAAACAAAAAATTTAATGGTGTCATTTGACAAATATCTTGAGATTTAAAGCGGATACATTTACTACTGTCAGAAAGGCAAGAAGCTACTTACAGGGCATATAAGACAAATTGCAGGAGGGACGGATTATTAAAGCCACAGTTAAAGACAACGCAGTTGGTGAGACAAAACAAGGAGGCGATTTTATCATAATAATAAAAGCGTGGCGTCTTTTGAGATTGTGATTTATTCCCCAGGCTTAATTCAAAGTCAAGTATCGCATAGTTAAGAACCGATGCACTTGCATATAAGACAAAATTACTATTTGGAAGGAATCGAACAGTTTCACCTATCGGGAGGTGCTAGTTTGGAAGGTTAAAATTATATGATTGATATCTTTCCCATAGTCGAAGCTGCTTGAATAAGACAATCCTCTGAAGACGTGGCATCTAAAATCGTTGTTGGATGACTTTAGAAGGAGACCTCCTTCGTTATATCTCTCCAAAGGTAATTATCGGGCCTCTTCAAAGTTCAACGCCACTCTAATATCTTCCTGTAGGCTTTGGATGACACGTTGGAGGCACTTTCGCATTGTCTAGAAGAACAAGACAAAGCTTGAAGAGTCAAATATATTTATGTGAGGTGGAGATAAATCCCATCGAATATTTTGGAAGAAAGACATGAGCTGCTGCAATCATCGAATCAATCATCAAGATCGGTTTTTTTGTTTGCCGAGGACGTGTGACTTCATTAGTTGAGTGTTAGATTTCATCTGGGCAAAAAGGTGTGTCTTGGGAGGGTCGAGTGAGCTATCACAGGAAAATCAGGATGTTCTTTTGATGCGAAGAGGCACTCTCAGGATATCAACTCCTATATTCGGTCTTCTACACTTTGACAGTCTATGCAAGTCTATGGGAGCTGTTGTTGACCTCAGTACTATTTGTACTCCAACAGTAAACTAGTAAGCTGAAATTTGCATTGTTCCAAGTCAGGAAGAATTCTAATTATCTCTGTTCATTCTGAGGTGAATATTTAAATTGTTATGATTGCAAATCTAAATGGAGACTGTTATATGTTCATTTTGTTACCTGATATTGCATCTACATTTTGAATTATAAATGAGCCCCAATATTATGTTGATTATCTAAAACAAACTCAAAAAATAGACTTATAGTAGCAAGCCTAATAAATGTGTGACAAAATGTCTAATAAGTAAATTAGACATGGTTATTTGTAATCTTTCTCTTTATCAACACAATTCTCGAATGAGTCATGCCTCAAGGTGTGTCCTGCTATCCTGAAGGTCCAGTAGATAAAATGAAGACAATGGCAGATCAAAAAAGTGATCTTTTCTCAAAAGAATTCAATGATACTTTTAATAGTGATCTGTTAAGAGATATACAAAAAGAAAATGAAGTAGGGAATTGGCTCTATGTAATTGGATTACAATTGAAGTCCACAAAATTTCCTGATGATGTTCTCTCTAAGTTGGAGGAATTAGACACATATTTGTCCAAAGTAGACCAATCAAATTGGAGGCTTCTGAATTGGGCTTTGCAGCCCTCAATGCTCGCTTTGGTTCAATACAAGTTTGTGGAACATCCTTACGAAAAGGTGAGACTTGCAGTTGCTTCTTGTCATAGTGAGATCATAAGGATAACAGCTCCTATAGCACCCTATAATGATGACATACTAAAGAAGGTTCTACAGCTGATTGCGGAGAGCCTGCATGGGTTACATTATGTCAAAGCCCCTACTTTTGGTAAGAGGGCTAAGATTTTAGAAGTTATGGAAAGAACCAAATCATTTATCATTATGTTGGATCTCAAATGTGATAAATTGATTTTGCAAATGTTTCAATGCTTTTTAAGTAAAATCAGAAAACTGCATCTAGACAATGTGAGGGCTTGAATGCAAACTATTATGTCCTTAAGCTTAGATGAGGATGATGATATCTGCAAGTGGTTGCAATCAAACTTGTTGGCCATTTGGAGGAAGGAGCAGTGTGTTTCCCCCACGGCTTATGCTTTCTCAAAAGGTTTGGTTGAGCAAAAAATTGGGAGGATGAAGGAACAGATCATAGTTGAGAAACTCTCTGAATAATTGGCGAGTTTTAAAAAACTCTCAAGTCTTTTTTTATGGCAATTTTTTCCCGCATTTACTCTCCAAAATTGCTTGCCAAATAAAGGAGAAAAACTCGCTGAGTTTTTGGCGAGTTTTTGCCTAAAACTTGACGAGTTCGCAAAAAAAACTCACTCGCCCAAAAAAAGATCTCCCGTGGCTGCTAAAAAGGTATTTTCATTTCGTTTGATTTGCTAGGTACTCTCCAAGTCCAAGTTTCCAAGTTTTCCTACAAGTCTTCATCTATAATATCGTCTAGTTCTACCTCCCCCTAGTTTTCACTAGACACGGGAAGAGGAAGATTTAAATTTGTAAAATAGATTAATGTAGTATTTACTTTCAATTTTACAAAAACAATTTTCTATTTTCATTTTGTATCAGACTATCAGTATCAGCACATTCCACATGAGGATGCTATTTTGTACCCAATTTGCTTTCAAATCAATCAAATACAACTAGACTCAATTTGTTTCTTTTGTGTACTCATTTATTGACTCATTGGATGTATCTTATCATTGAATTTTGCAAAAAAAAAAGCATTTTTAATGAAATTTAAGCAATTTTTTAAGTTGTCGAGTTTTTTACCGAGTTTTTGCCGAGTCGTGGTTTTTGGGCTTGGCGAGTTTTTCAACTATGGAACAGATGATAGCTACAAAGCTAATTTCTTTGGGTATATAGGTCCCAAGATCACCCAAAAAGAGCAAGAGCCAAATGAGGAAAGAGCAGATTTGTTTCACTTGTCAGGAACACTGGTCATTTGATCACATATGTGGAGTTAATAAGGAAAAAGAACCATTGCAGCCAAGTAGTGTTGAAAACATACCAACAAATGAGGTTACAAAGTTTGAAGAGGATGGCTTAACTCAAGAAGGGAGTATGCTTGAGTCTCAAGATGTCTCTAATGAATCATCAGAACCTTCATATGATAAAGAGTTGCGTGGAAATGAGGACATGGCAGCAGCCTTAGCCCTGCATCTAGATCATTCATACAGAGATTATGAGGCATCTACAAAAGAGTGCATGAGTCTCTTGGTGGGTGATGTAGAGATTATGGTTGACAATCCATATGAAGGTATGGTTTCTATTGGTGTTCCTTTGGTTGATCACAAAGTGGAAGATAATGCAAACCTAGATTAGCCCTTTAGAGATATTATAAACATAGCTTCTCTTGATGTAGAGCACGAGGTTGACACGGATAATGATCACAACGCATCTTCTAGTGTGATAGTTGATTCCTATGATGACACAATTCCTACACATGAAGAAAAATCAGAACAAAAGCTTTTGGTATGGGAAGATTTGCAAGACCATTTGATGGTAACAGAAGACAAAATTGCTCAAGCATTATCAAGGATGGATTCTATTCATAAGCACCTAGAGGACCTCATTTGGACAGCCCAAAGAGAGGAAAGACAAAATGGAATGGGACTTGAAATTTCTCATATGCACTTGCATTCTTTCAAGGAAGCATTGAAGTTGACGAAAGAGGACTACCTGCAAATGCTTAGCAATAGGGACATAGCGGTCAAGTTGGTGGAAGATAAAGATAGGGAGATTGTGGATCTTTGTCTTCAGTTGAGTATGTTTC